>JBBMOC010000103.1:84944-99348 GCA_037975185.1 Centropyge bicolor | reverse complement strand
GCCACCTCAGCCAGGCCGTCACTTCACCCCCGAGCTCTGCCTCGCTCTCTGCTCATCACTTCTTAAGCGATCCCTTCCATCCTGTTTTCTATTTTAGTTTCCATCTGTTTGTTTATCTCGCTCCCTCTTTCTCTCGCCACACAGCCCCCCCCTCAACCCCCCCTTTTTTTCCTCCTGCAGGCAAACAGAAGCATTGCCAAGAACAGCTCTGTTGGCCTGCTTAGAATTTACATATGTAAATGAGAGCCAATGTTGCTCGTAAATCTGCAATTAAGCAAACAGCTGAAGCTTACAAACAACGTCGGTCCCCATTACTTTACCAATAATAGAGTTTCTTGTGCGCTGATTTATATTGCCAACCCCATTACCTTCTTTCTCCTGCCTTTATGCAATTGGTTGACGATAATGTCTGGACCAGACTTAAGGTCTTTGATTAGCCGAGCAGCACGATGTGTGCAGGAAGAATAGAGGCTCATTCTCCAAACAGCAGCCTGACTTACTTTTCATGCTTTTAAGGTTAAAAGAACTCATCAGCATGGGTTCATCAAAGCACTGTAAAGCTATTTACATACTGTACTCTACAAAGAAAACGGCGCTTTTAATGAGTTTCAGAGGTCAAATGTCATGACCAAGATTTTATACCATCAAACAGTATATGCTGCATACCAGTCAACAATGTGCAACCCAGATTTGTGCCATCAGTTCGTTATGTGTGGAGAGAGTCTGGACTCATTAATGCTGCAGGAAGTAGACAAAAATAATCTCGCTGCATTGAGCCTTGACATAATACGTGGACATGCAAGGTTCTTACAGCGAGTGTTGCTAATGTTTCATATGCATCCAACAGACACAGAGCGACACGGGCGACTGGAATCCTGTTTTCATTATTCATCTTACTTCCTGTTTATTCACATGTTACTCACCTCTACTCTTGTTTTAGGTCTTTCCTACTGTTGTGGTTTTCTCCTCAGTCTTAATTAGCTTCACCTGTGTGTCATTGTCTCCCCTCTCCTGGAGTATTTATTCTGCCCTCCCTGCCTTCTCTTCCAGTCTGTCTTTGTCCTCTGAGTTAAGTGTCCCAGCATTCTTAGTGTTTAGTTTCCTGTTTTGTTTATTTGTCTTTTTACCTTGATGTCGCTTTTCCCGGTCTTGGATTTGTTTGCCTGATCTCCTGCCCTCCTGTGTGCCAAAGCTGAGCCAGGTAAAGATTTAGATTTTTTGAAAACCTGACTGTCTTCTTCCTTCGACTGCCAGTTGTTATGTACATATCAATGTCTGTGCCTGAAATGACACTGTAACAAGGGCAAGTAGGTCAGATACAAACCTGTTCATAAAAACCGGAAGTTGGAATTTTTTGCTGGTTGTGCTCACTTTGAATGTTTATTTTTGTGACCTGGTCCAACTTACAAAAACCCCCCAATTAAAGACCACAATGTTGTTTATTATGATTAATTTTGTTGTAGATTTAACACAATTATACCTGGAGCAAAACTAATTTCCTAAACATGTTGCCTGCTCATAAAACACCAGATAATTATGCAGATTATAATCATGTTAAAAGTTAGGATGTGTGACAGCACACGTTGCCAGGTTGACATGATATCAGGTAATTGCATCTTGGAAATCTCCCAATGAGCCCAACCCAGATTCCGACTTGGATTTCCTCGCAGCGACACCGTTCCACAACTCTTTTCCCATATAAAAGTTGGACTTTCTGACTTTCTAACATCTTCTGGGCGTAGCATTAGATATGGTATCTTGTGCCAAATGGAGATAAGGAGGTCGGTCTCGTTGCTGCGCCCTGGTAGCCCCAGTGCCGTTCAGAACTTTATCTGTGGAGATTTGAGGTCACTGTGACCCGCCCCATGTGTGAGGTGAGTGAAGGTTCTCCAACATCACCTCCCTTCTGGATGATTCCTCTACAGAGGGAATCAGAGGAGGGATTCAAAGTCCGTTTGGTGGTCTGGCAGTCTGAAGTACCCGATCCAGGTCATGTGTTTGTGTCCTTTTTTTGCCTCTCACTCGTGTTTTTCTTGGCACGAACACACACAAACGCTGTAGACTTTTTGCAAAAAAGATACGACTTATCAGCTGCGCCACGTTGTAAAACTAAATAGACTGAATGCTTAAAAAACAAGTCAGGAAGCTTTGAGTAGCAGTGGAAGTGAATTGAAGGATTTGTGTCCAAGTAAGCCAAAAGAAAAGTTTGTTTCTTTTCTTTAGTTGGCCAGACAAACATAACAGTGCCTTCACAAGCCTCTCCAAAAAAGCAACAGCTGGGGCTGAAGCACTTACTCAGACTAAGAAAGCAAAACCACAATACTGCAGTTCTCAGATCAGTGCACTCAGGCTACCTGTGTGTCAAAGGACTGAAAGGACTAAAACACTATTAGTGGTTCTTGTTTGTAAAGCACTGAAAGATTTAGGGCCAAAATATACATCTGTGACCTGCGTCTGTGTTACGAACCCTCCACACATCTCAGAGGGTTTGTCTGGGCCGGGTTTGCTCACTGTTGTGAGGAACCACAAAAAATACTCTGAAGCAGGTTTTAGTTTGAATAGACCACATCCCTGGAACAGACTGAAGATACGACTTTATATTAATTTGAATATAGACAGGAAAAACAAGTGTATGTGACAAGCACCAGACTCTCATTCAAATCAAGACTGAAACCTTTCTTCTTCTCTACTTCTTTAATCATTAATTAATTTTCTTCTCTTTGTCTTTTTTAAATGTTGAGTTAAACCTGTAATAGCTGATGTTTCGGAGAATACTGAGAAAGTAGAAAGATGCTATTAAGCTTTGTTGAGTTGAGGAAAAAAAAAGCAGAGTCAGGTGATAATTTCCATGAGGTTCTCGCTTCCACATACAAGCAGTCACATGATCCATATAAAATATTGGTCATAGCCAACCTTAAAGCCATTTTATGCTTTACATTTAAAGCCTGCGTGTTCTAAAGGTGCGACACAAATAATCCTCGCCATGTTGGCTGGGCTTTAAAGAAAAAAGGTCACATGAAAAAGGTGGAATTGGATTATGGCACATGATGCGAAATTACACCAGAGACCGCTGAGATGTTAAGTGTTACAGCCCCAGACCTCCGCTAATAGCGTGAAATGAGAACAGATCTGTTAAAGCCTCAAAGAACAGAGAAATGGGATGGGATTGACTTTACGCCGTCGTACATTACCTCCCTCACATTGATAGGCCCTTTATGAGACTTAATTAAAAAGTCGATGTCATCTTTAATGGCCGCCGCGCTGCTTGTTTTTCTGTGTTTTTAAAACTCTGGTTCCCTAATGAGCACAGGCAGCCTCATTTGGGGGATAGAGGACAGAAAAATGCTTCGACCTGTGGCATGAGGTCATTACGCCCCAGCTGTGTCAGGAAAACAGATAAGGCTGTTTTGTACGACGGCGGTGTGCTTTGGCTGCCGGTCAGCCGGCAGAAAACCTTATCTAACAGGTGAAGCATTTTGCCCACACGGCGCCAGGACGGGGACGAAGCGGTTAAGTGAAATGACAAATGGAGTGTCTGTTGACAGAGAGCTGCTCCGTTTGCTCTTCATGCCGTGACTCTTTGGCATTTTGTCTCGCGTCCTTGTTTATCTTCTGAATTAGAAGCAGAGTAATAGTGCAACTTGTTTGAGTTGGAGCCAAGCGTGTCAAAGCCTTGAAAGACAGCCAGTGTCCTTTCTGTCTCACAAAGCACTTCGGCTGAAGTTAATGACTGCAGCCTGAGAGACACAGATGAGGGCCTCTTTGTCGTGAATCATATTTTACACTGATCTTAACGATTCCTCTTTGTGTTGTGATTTGTAGCTCGACACAATGTTGAACGTGTGCATTTCCAGCTATGAGGTATTAAAATGTATTTGATTGTTATTGTTAGGTTTATTTATTTATTTATTTATTCTTTCTTTTCTTCTTTTTTTTCTTTTTTTTCTCTTTTTTTTCTCTTATTTTCTTTCTTCCTTCTCTTTTCTTTTCTCTTTTCTCTCTTCCTTTTTTCTCTTTTTTAAGCACCTGATTGACCATCATCACAACATAAAAACTGATGAATAAAAAAGTTATTGACCACATGTTTGCTGGATGTCCTCAGGGCCCAGGTGGTGCTGATGGGTTATTAGGAACAGCGGGAGAAAGAGGACATAAGGTAAACTACAGTGCATATAGGGATAATGTAATATGGGTATTTTATTTTCAGTTCAGAGTTTTGTCTGTGTGACCTTCCTTTATGTTGAGTTACTGAACTGATGCTGTAACCTCCAGGGGTTTCCTGGCTTCCCTGGTGAACCTTTAAGACAGCAGGAGACATTTTATTGTCAGCTCACGATTGTTTTCACGTTTGACTCATCAGGGTCTCAATGGACAAACAGGAGCTGAAGGCCCACAAAAGGAAGTGATCTGCTTCTGTGACTCCAACCACTGATGAGAAGAAACTGTTCCTGATGTTCATCCTTCTGAACAGGGTGAGCCGGGGGTGATGGGTGAAGTGGGTCCTGCAGGTCTGGCTGGGTTACAGGTGAGTTTGCTGCCAGGATTTATCGATGCTGTCAATGACATGCTGCTCTCAGCGACCTTTTTTTTTTTTTTTTCTTTTTTTTTTTTTTTTAGATATTGAATAAACCTTGTTAGGTTTATTCAATATCTTCAATATGTTGTGTTATATAATATCTTCTTTGACTCTAAAGCAAAAAGTAAAGAAAGAGCTTGACAGGTGTGCATTTACCTGCCAGAGATGGTTGAGTATAAGACTGTGAACTTGCATCATGGGAAGTGTAGGTTTTGGGAGACGAGCACGTACAGGCTCAAAGTATCAGACTCCCTCTTGCCTCGAAGCTCGTGGGCAAGTTTAGTTGAGCATGTGATTTATATACTCACTCACACACTTATTTTCTCCCGCCGCCACGACGCGAGGGCATAACAAAGCAGTTCATTTCCTGACTGATGTGTTTCCATACATTGTTTTCAGTTCCCGGCACCTCATTAAATTTATATCATATTGACTGGGAAAGACGTTTAGCGCTGTTTCGCACATTTGTCTGAAGTGGTTTTACAGAGCCGAGTTGGGACTAACAGCTCGGCTGCAAACAGCTGGGAATCAAAACAAAGGTGACTGGCTGATCCAGCTTGTTGCTCACGCACGCCAGATGAAGTTTGCATTCTTTGCGTGCTGTGGTTTGAGTTGAATTGCAGGTGAAGGCTGCTATTTTGGAGGTTCTTCATAATGAGTGGCAGGATGTGTGTGTGATTTTTGTTCATCCTTCTCTTTTGAGTCTCCCAACTTTATAGAAGAAATTGCCGGAATATCCCTTTAAATGTTATTGTGAAACTGAGCTGAAACACATAATTGTTTTTGATCTTTGTTTCAGATTTCATAATGGAACATCCTCCAGACCGTGTCCCTTTATGTGCAGTTGTGTCGCGTTTCACACATTTTACCCTGAAAACCTTCTTCAGCTTCTTTTCAACCCTTTACTATGCAAATGCTTCCATTTCGATGCTGGAGGGGAATTAGCTTTCTGAGTCAGTCAAATTGAGCTCCATAGCTCAGCCTCTGACGGCCGGAGAAAAACAAGCATCTTTCATTTCTGCTATGTGTCTCACACTTTTCATATTGTAGTTGTTAATTAAGATATTAATAATTTGCTTCACTGAGGCAAACTACGCTCCGAGCAAGGATGTGCTACTTCCAACATAACAATTTGCCTAATTCAGAGCAGCACATCTGCAAGTGTGCAACTTTTCAGTGCTGCATTTATGTTGATGTAAAAACACTGTTAACCCTTCGCTAACCAGAGCTGGTCGAGCTATTTGATTTAAAAAAAAGAGGTGAAACGTAATGAAAACATTTTTACAAAAATGAAAAGTGAAGATGCCACATCCATAAAACACAGCGGGGGAGATCTGGAGTCAAATCCAGCCGACTCAGTTAACTCTCTTTCTCATAAGCTGTCAGCTCCCACGAGGCTTCACTCGCTGCCTGCCATTGTTAAAAATATTTTCCCACCTTGATAGTTTAATGTATTTCCAGCCTGTTTGAGCCTGACATTAGCGAGGGACCAAGCGTCAACAGCTTTTCTTTCTCTATCTTTGAGAAAAAAAGAGAAAAAAAAGCCTCATTTAGAACAGTGAGTCTGTCTTCCAGAGGATGCCTCTAATTGGAGGAGAAAAAGGCTCCTTTCTGACAGAGCTGGAGATTTCAAATAAAGCCCATTTGCCATTGTAAGGAGTCATTAAACATGCCATTAAATCCAGCTTCTTTGATATGAGTAGATGAAGCTCTGGATCCCGTTTGGTCTCTGGAAAGGACGGCAGAGTTTAAACTGGTCTTATGGCAGCGAGAGGCTCCTGCTCGACCTGCCGCACACACACCACTCCACACACTCTCCTCGTACACAATACGTGGGTGTATATTTTGTGCCGAAAAGGAGGCCGCTTAAAGTCTATCGTTTTCATACAGGAGGGCACCAAATCATCCCATTACCGGAGGAGGAGAGTATGACATTCAGCCACCAAAAAGACGGGTCCTTGATGTTCTCAGACTGGTCACGCTCCTCTGTCTGACTTGCACTTCTTTGTTTCACTGTTGCAGTTGATTTTTTTTTTCTTTCTTATTTTCTTTACTCAGCGGTCTGATTTGGCCTGCAGCGAGCGGCTGGTAAGTCCCAGTGGAGATGTCGGCCTAAACAGCCGGGTCTGAAGTGATTATGTGAGTGCAGTGTGAGAGATTCCTTTAGGGCCTGTGGGAAGCCTGCACACTCTTTGTTGACAGTAGCAATGAGAGAGAAAGTGAGGGAGAGAAAGGTAGAAAGGAGCGAGATGATCTAAACAGACAGAAAATTGCTGGAGTCTGGGAGATTAAAGGTACGGCCAGATATAAGATTCCTTTTTGGAGTAAGCTATTAGGTTGTCCTTTATTTGTTCATCCACATATCCAATTAGCACGAGCTTCACGTTCGCATAGCTGCCAGGTACATCTTATAACGCTGTCCAATTGAATTCAGGTAACCTCAGCTTATGTATCTTATAACTCTGTCGTTCTGTTTCTGCAGCCTCCTTATGTAACTCATTATAACATTAAAGTGATTTCAGAGTTAGACAGAATACAGCAAAACCCTTCTTTTCTTCTGCGACTTCCCTCTATACATTTGGAAATCTTTCAAATCTCACCGGGCCTCATCAACATCACAAGCAGTTAATAAGCACCACGCACCCTTCACAAGTCTATAACAATTGATAATTTTCATTCATATCATCTCACAATGTCTTCATAAGTACGGCCAAGCAAACAAATTGAAATTTCCCCCACCCTTTTTTTTTTGTTTCCTTCGCTGCCATTGGCCTGTTTACTCTAAAAGCATGTCCTTCAAGCATCTCCTTCTCAGAATCGAGGAGCTAAGCCGTAGAAAAGCAAGCTGTCGTTTATCGCTGCCTCGCAGACAAATCCACTCTAAATGGCCGGTGATTTTCACTCATTGGCTCAATAATCCATTTGAGAATTAACTCAGGGACTCAGACACATTGTTGAGGTTGGGGTTTTTTTTTTAGTTTTTTTTTTATTGTGCTCCTTTTGAACAGATTCCTCCGCATACCCCCTTCAACTTGAAGGAGACTTGTTTAAACTACACAGAAAATGGAAATGAACGCAGGCGTTTCAGATCAGCGTGCTGCTACGGGAAGTTTAATAACTCCGATGGCTGCATGTTTTCAGACGTCCTTGTTGAATCCAAACTCGGAGAGGGAGACCTGGGTCACACATGGATGGATCCATTTCCAGTTGTTTCTCCTCAGTTCATCCTTTTCTCTGCCCTTGCCTTTGCATGGATCTTGGCAAAGACTCCACCGACATTCAACGTCTCTTTTTTCCTGTTCCCGTCTTCTTCCGCCACCTTGCTCCGTCACCCCGATGCCTTCACTGTCCACCCCTCCTGCCCGCTGTCCCTCCTCCCATAGTGCACTGTGGTAATTGAGTGAGAGCTGTGGCCCTGGAGTCCTTGTGTAATCCACACTTTATAAGCACTCTAATTGAAGTGCAAATTCAATACTCCCTCATCAGCCTTTTAGTGGCTGTGCCTTTGCCTGCTCCCCTTAGGTAATTACAAGGAGACTGGCAGTTCAATCATTTTGCAGAAAATAATGTAACAAAAACATAGCTGCACACACCAAATCATTCAGAGTCTGTGTAGAGTGTGATAGTCGTGTTACTGGAGGTGAAGAGACAAAACGCCCACCTCTCGTTGTCATGAAGGCAGCACAGTGTGTGGAGGAGAAATCTGGGGGATCTCACCTCACAACATGGGATTACACCACACTCACAATCCCCTCCTCTTGTCTTGGTTTGCCTGTGGACGTGTTCACACATGGATGCCGGCACAAAAGTGAGCATGTGCATGTAGAAAATCACACACTGCATGCACACGCACAATTTCATCTTTTGTATAGTTGTAGCTATAGGCACACATGTGCATCCAGACATACATAAAGGCAAGTGCACACTCACAAACATATAATTGGTATGTATTGGTTTGCCTATATTACTGTGTGTGTCTGTGTGTTTGTGTGTGGGAGTATGGTTTGCAGCTTTAATTAAACTTCCTCTATTTTCTCTCAGCTTGTCCCCACAGGGCCCTGTCTTCTTCCCAACCACATGCTTATTTATTTATAATTGCATTAAACTCAAGAGCCGAGCCACGGCTGAACGCGGTGCCAGACCTGTGGAGTAAGCCGGGATTGTCACACAGTAATACAATTTCATGTGCTGAAACATCCCACCAGCTGGGAAAATTCCACATTATGAATCATGTAGGGTTGCACTGTACATTAAACAACAACAAGCTGAGAAAAAAAAAAGTTTGGATTATTATTCCCACACCAGAGCAGCGATACAGAATCTCAATACAAATGTGTGTGTGTGTATATATATATCTCTATAGATATATATATACACACACACACACATATATATATACACACACACACACACACACACACACACACACATATATATATATATACACACATATATATATAATTTTAAATTATGGGGAAATGGACTGTTTCACACAACAAAGGAGCAAATTCCACCTGTGAAAAGATCTTATGAATTTCATCCCTGCAGCATTGTGTTCCTCAAGAGATCAAACATTCCTGAGAAGAAAGCAATCCAGGTGTCATAACAACTTTCCCCTTCTTCCCTTTATTCAATTGCCAGAATTCCCTTCGTTTTTTTTTTTGTTTATCTTTCTAATTTGCTTTGCCTTAAACTAAATATCCCTCCAGACAACCTTTTGGACGAGCATCACAGCAGATTCGCCATGTATCCCAAGTGCTTTTGTTGAAGTTGGATGAATGTGATTTAAATCTTCAAAAGAGAAAATCATATTACGATATTCTTATAACATTGTGAAATTGCCAAGATACCCTACATGGGCAGCTTCCCACATGTGGTGACTTAATATCTGCAACACTGCCTACTTACATCTGCAACACAAACAAGGCTGCGCACCATTCTCTTCAAAGCCAATTTAAATGCTGGCATCAAGATCTTAATCATGTTACAGCACATCTTTTCGTGTCATATCATCAAACCAGTAAAGCTGTAAATCTTTACAAAGACACTGCACTATAATTCATATTTTGCATTATTCTCTGTACACATTTAATTGCCTGTTGCATTATCTCCTGTGTGCTCGCATGTCTTGCTTGCATCCTGATGTGATGACCCACTTTTCCGAAGGGCAATAATTCACAAAAACACCATGTGTGGCATAGTTCCTGCATTTAACAGGGTTTGCCAGGAAAAGATATTTGAGCAAAAGATTTTTCATGTACAACATATGTGTAGCTTATAAAATATGACACATTGCTCCAGGCTGAAAGGCTGCATAATATGAAAGGTAACCTCCACCAGCGAAAACAATAGCGTGTATAAGTAATAAAATCTATACTTGAAATAAGTCTGATGAGGGCTACTCTGCTGCATAATGACTACTTTTACATTCTATATGTAGATGTAATTTTCTAATATTACATGCCTTTGTTTTATCTTATTGTATCTTAACGTACTTTGAGAGTAATCATTGAATCAAATTAAAATTCAAGGTAACCTCCACCAGCTACAAAATAATAATAATAAAAAAAATCATCTTCCACAATAATACATAAATGATCAAAATCAGTCCATGAAGTAATTGACAAGAGCCATTCTGGTGTATAGTGAGCACTTTTACGTTCAATACTTTAAGTACTGTTCAATTTTCTCATAATACATACATGTTTTTCTTATAAAGAATATCTAATTACTTTTTCCACAACTTCTCTCTTGTTGTTCTGCTAAATTTCCCTCCTGACCTGAGGGAATGTTTATTCTTTTATATCTTAACCCACTTTAATAAAAATAATTTTGAAATTAAATTCGACTAACCACAATTAAAGGGTTATATCAAGTTTTTATTTTCTAGTTTAACATCCAGAGTCCAAAACCAAAACAATCCCAGCATGGCCAGCAGCTCACAGCGTCTTAACACGTCACAGCCTAACCCGGAAGTGCAGTGACAGCTCCTGTTAAAAATCCATCACCCTTTCGTGGAACAGCGAAACAAAGGTGAGTTTAAAAGCTGTGTAATTGGTTCTTCAGACACTTATCGCGTGTGCCTTATGCTATTCTCCCCGTGTAACGTTGGTTTGGGTTTGATTTAAGGCTGGAAGCACTTTTATAGAGCTTAAATATTAGCCGCTAGCTGGCTAATGTTAGCACTTCAGAAACGGCTTAGGTTTGTTTTTTGTGATGTCGAGCTGGTTCTGATGACTTTTCAGCTGCTTTAGATCATTTCCTGTGTCACACCGAGGTCTTTTGGCTCGGTGTGTGTGTCAGAAGATAAAATATTTGAGTGAAAAGCTCAACCGGGACATGCAGAATAGTGAGCCTCCCATAAGAATGCACGGGATGCTGTATCCTCCGGCTCAGGCGGAGTATCCTGCCAAATAGTGAGCAGGGTTTCTCCCTCTGTTGCATCTCCAGGCGCAGTGCAGGAAAAGCTGCAGGTTGCAACCAAGAGTCCGACAGAAAGGCTGCTGCAATGCAGGGACAAGTCCCAACATTACCTTTGTAAGATGGTTGAGAGTTTAAATAGTCAAAGCAAAAGTGGGTGCAAGCCACAGAGGAGATGTTTTATTCAAGTAGAGGAAGAAGTGAAAATCATGTGTCATCAAGATCCTGTGAATTTACTTTACTTTTAAAACTTATCTTGTGATTATATTAAACGTACTTACTCCAAAGGCTGTGAAGAATAAAATATCAATTTTCAACAGTAACAAGGCTCTCTTTCCCCCAAGTTTAAAATCTTTATGCTTCATCATAAGCCTTATTATTTTAATGTTAGATTACTTTGTCAACAAAAGCAGAGTTGACCACCTGTTCAGATTGAATGAATGAATGAATGAAATTAATAGTAGAAACAAAAACATTCAACTGAATACTTTTCCCACAACTGCTCTCTGGTCTGTTTCTTCTTATGCTTAAATTCAATCCTGGGGATCACGTTTGCATAACATATAAAACATACTTACTACAAAGGCTGTGGAGAAGAAAATACCATTTTTCACCAAACAAAATATCAATCCAATAGCAAGTTCTCTATCTATTTCTCTCAAATTTAAAAGCAGCATGCTTCACTGTGATTGTTATGTAACATAATGCCAGGGATTCACATGCAATCCCATGGCTTAAGAACGGAGCTGACCACCTGTTCAGAGTGAATGAATGAATTAATCTAAAAGTGGAAACAATTAAAAGAAATGACCAAATCAGAAAACAAATCAATTCACAATTAGAGGCAAATAAAAAAAAATGTCTGAAACTAGGATCAATTCACAAATAAACTGACTGTGAATTGGTAGAAAAATTGCTAAATATAGCAATGTTTTATGAAAGTGGTAATTTAAATGGACAAGTAAAAACTGATCTCAGTGCTTATGTTATTAGTAATAAAGAAGTAGGACAGTTGAATTCTTGATTCTTGAAAGTTGTAGTTGGCAGTAAAAGTCCTGCTTTCTGTTTTGTGTGAATCTAAGTGCATGTTAAAAATTCAGTTGCTTTGTCCCACAGCATTTTCTGCTCAGCTTTGCTTGAATCGTATGCATGTGCAAGGAGGCGTGTGGGAGTTCAGAAACACTCTGAATGGAAGTCTTGTTTGATTCATAACAGTCTGGTGGGTGAAAACATTTGAATCTCAAAGATAACCCGCTGGCTGGCTTTGCATGCTTCTCATTTTTCCCTTCCTCTCATACTGTCACACAGATTTGTTACGTAGCTGGCGGTAAAGACGGCTTGTTGACGTACGCGTTCATTACTTTTATTAGCGTGAAAGTTTGTGAAAATATTTGATTTATTGAGCTCCATGTGTAAAATAAAATTCTGTCCTTACTTCTCTGGCCTCTGTGCTGTTTTCAAGGTTTTGGGTTCACTGTCATCACTCAGTCACTTAAGTCAAAATTGTCAACGGTCCAACAAAATTACCCTGCACTCAACAATGTGGGAGACTGAGCAGTACCAATGAAATGCAGTTGCATTCACCTCTATGTGTCGCAATTAGTGATCATAACATAAAGACACCAATGTTGAGAATCAGCAAAAAAGATGACCGCACATAGAAATACAGTTGACTTTCTTCATGGCAGGTATTTTGACATGAGGGGGAGAACCACAGGTGTAACTCATAATATTAATAAGGACTGCAGTTCATTTTGCTTCACTAGTTCCAGAGCAGTTATATGACTATATGCAACTAATATTTACCATTTACAGTATATGGCTATGATGCTATTGATTGTTAAATAAGAACGTCTGTATGTGCTTCTGTCTATTTTGGTGTATGTGTATTTCTTTTCAAAGTAGCTGATTGTCATTTCATTACATCGTGTGAACAGCTTCATTCAGCAGACTGAACTACAGTCTACAATATTTCTATCTGTGCAAGAAAAACTGTTTTTCAAAGGCCATCTCGAAGCCATAAAAAAACTAATTCAGCCGCAGCATGTCAAGCATTGCATTTTAATAATTGTTGCTAGAATTTATAAGTCCATTTAGTTTCACTCTCGGGGCATTTGGTTTATAAAGAACAAGTGACTTGGTTTTAAAATAGATTCTCAGTTTTTAGTGCACAACAAAAACTAGATTCTTATTCTGAGAGAGAGGCTGTGTGCTCCAGTGCCTCTGATTGGCTTGACCTGAAAATATCCAGTGGACATCTGGCAGTTGAGGTTTGGTCTGCATTGCATTCGCAAGCCCTGATTGGTTGAATTAATAAACACAGAATTATGTTTTTTGGAAGAGGAAAACCTATTTGGGTAAAGCGCCCAAATAAATTCTAGGTAAGAGGAACACAGATCCGCATGCTGTTAACAAGATCAGTTTGGAGGGGACAGGCCAGCTGCTCAGCTTCATATTGCTGAGCTGTACGCATCAAAAACAGTTATTAGACAGGTGGCCTTTCCTTAGACTTCCACCTGGCAGCTGGCAGATAGACACACTTATTCTTTTGTTTATAGGAGTGTGTGTGTGCGGAGTGGAATGAGACCACTTGTCTTGATTTAGAAGTGCTTTCCTCGCCTGGCTGCTGGTGTTCTTCTTAAACACTAGTCAAATTTAAACTCTCATACTGATGTGTGTCGAGCTCTCCCTCTAGTCGACTGTGTCCATTCGCCTCGGCGCTGTATATTAAACTATTCAACCACTCTGTCAGATGTTCTTTACACACAAGTGCCCAGCTGCCCGGAGCCCCCCCCCTCTTCATACGCTACAAGATGCAGCTATTTGGTTTATTTACGGGAGGTGCTTCTGTAACTGCTGGGAATAGGCCAAGAGCCAATCGAAACACACGGTGGAGACCGAGCTAATAGAATCTGACAGGAATGGAGTCATAGAGGCCGCTCAGGCATCGTAAAGCTGTCGCCGTTTAAGCCCCTAAATTTGTCGCTATTACCTGCTTGCTTCTCCCTTTACATGGCCAAAGAGTTGTGAGGAAAAGTGCAGCCAGGCTTCTGCGTTCTGTTGATACTCATCTTTTTCTACCTCATCATCAAATACATATGTGTATGTTTGTGTGTACATACCATAGACTGTGCGCAGCCATCTTGGTAGCCTACCTCCGGTTACTCCAAATATGGACAAAGAGGTGGAGCGAGGGCGGAGCTGAGGCGGGTCGAATGAACGCTATTGGCTGAAAAATGCCGCTTTATTCGAAAAAATCAAATGCTAAATATCATTGCTAGCCGACTAACCCCACGACGATCTCTTTCCCAAACTCAGTGACTAGAATTAGCCGGGGTGACGCCCTTTAGACCGTCAGTGGCTAGTTGTCAATCAAAGTGGCGCCACTTAGATTGACAGCTATGAATT
>JBBMOC010000103.1:37361-84920 GCA_037975185.1 Centropyge bicolor | reverse complement strand
AAAAAAAAATGTCAGATTCAATTCTCCTCTCAAAAGAGGGGAGAATTAAGGAGGAAGAAGAAAGGCTTGCTCCTCTCCGTCTCACCGCTCCTAAAACCTGCACAGACTTAAAAAGACCAATATGTAGAAAGGAACAAAACGCCAGGGGGGTTACATCAAGCGCTTCACTACATTCAAAAGAGCCACAGAGGAAGAATAACTGACACAATTAAGAGCATAACTGTCATCACAGCCAATCAACCCGGTGCCACCCACACACGGGCACTGAGCAATAGACCCATCACGAAGGGGGATGAAGGGCTGCTAATTTCCCTTAGCAATGCAGCCCTGACTACTAATAGTCAATACCAGATACCTCAAAGGCTGAAAGGCAGCATTCGAATGCAACAGAAACTAAAGTTGACAAAAATATTGATACGTCTGTGCTTTTTTTGATATTGCCTGTTTCAGTACAATCTCCTTTAATTATGCATTCAATAGTATAGACAGTATCAAGGCCCAAGGCTGCACAGATGAAACAACAGGGAATTTTGCCTAAGAGGACGACAGACCTCAGAACAGTGACAGCAAGGGCAGGGATCACACAAATTTGAACATTTGAAGGACTGGCACCCAGATCTCTGAGACTTGAGAGGGGTCATGTTACATTATTCTAATTAAATAAGAAAAAGCAAGTGGCCTATGATGCTGAAATGTGATGCCATCATTGAGCGTTTGACCACAGATTGTCCATCGGTTAGTTACATAGACTGTATAAAATATGGAAGTAGTGTCCGTGACGTCACCCATAGGTTTCTGAAGAGCAAAAATGAAGCAAATCGTAGTGCGTAGCCATCTTGGTAGCCTACCTCCGGTTACTCCAAATATGGACAAAGAGGTGGAGCGAGGGCGGAGCTGAGGCGGGTCGAATGAACGCTATTGGCTGAAAAAAGCCGCTTTATTCAAAATAATCAAACTAGATAGGCTAACCAGCTAGGTTAAATGCTAAATATCGTTGCTAGCCGGCTAACCCCACGACGATCTCTTTCCCAAACTCAGTGACTAGAATTAGCCGGGGTGACGCCCTTTAGACCGTCAGTGGCTAGTTGTCAATCAAAGTGGCGCCACTTAGATTGACAGCTATGAATTGTGCATAATGATGTATGCTGTATATTTTAAACGAACGCCTTATAAAAAAATTCCCCCCCCCCAGAGTTGTCATGGAGTAGAAAAACAGCTTATGAGACTAGAGCCATGTTTTGAACCAGGCTGTAAATATGTTTTTTTCTGTCATAAAATCGGACATTTTAACATGGGGCTCAAATGTAATTGACTCCCTTCTGCAGCCTGCTCTAGTGGTTATTCGAGGAACTGCAGCTTTTTTGCACTTCCGCATTGGCTTCATTTTTCAGCGGCGGAGGTTGCCGCTTGGTACATACATGCACGCATGCTTGTGTATTTTCAGCAGAATGCACTGACACTGAATTGAAGGACAGGATACAATGATGAGTAATATACTGTCAACTCTTATGATATCAAGTTAACAGTGAGGATTACTGATGAATATGGTACCAAACAAGATGCTTCTGCACTGCACCACTTCCCACTTTGACTCTGCTGCACCCAGCTAGCCATGTACTTTATTTGTTTACTCTCATATTCTTATTTGGCCGCGTGCTTTTGGGGAATGACTTTGTTGATGGTGCTGCAGGGGAAGATGTCAAGAGTCTAGATTGCCACAGTGTAAAATGCTACAGCAGTTAAATAGTAGTTAGTGAGAAGAAAGTCATTGGAAATCATTCACTCGTCAGAGATCCATTGTAGAGTCTTTAAATGAATGGAGTTTGACTGAGTTTTTCGCCACTAATGAGCTTGATTAATAGAATATATGTAAATTCCCCTCGAATTGGCCTCATCGCTCTGACCAGTCTGTCTCCTGAGCCGTAGCCATGGATCAATTCCAGAAAGTGTTGGCCGATGGCATCACAGCCTACAGCTTAACCGCTTCTTTTTCTGGCTTAGTGAGGGACTTTTACTCAGCTTTATAAACACATATCACCATATGAAAGCAGAGATCCAAGGCAAGGTACAAGGTAGTCTATCTGTATTGCGAATTGCATTGAACATTGGACGTTGCCCCCTAGAGGCTAAATCATCATCAGACGATACCCGATCTGTTCCGAAATCTGACTTTTAGAAGTTCACAAATCAGACCTTCAAAAATGGATGTGTCATATTTGTGTTGAACTGTTTACCACTTTAAGGGTCAAATCTGAAATTAGAGTGCATCATATTTGAACTGCTCATTCGCCTGACACCCCACTGTTAGCTTAATGCTTATTTAATTGGCTTGGAAACATTAGTGGTTGAGCTCTTGACGTAAGCACTGACAGTTTGTAAATGTGGCTAATATGAGTTGGACGCATTCTCATACAGAAAATGTTGAGAAAAGGGATTTGCATTTTGTATTACAGTGTCGTGAGTTGAGTGTCTACCTCTACCTTCCTACCTTGCTGCTTCCGAACAGGCCTACTAAGACGTAATTGCTATAGGCAGAGGCCCACTCAAAACCGTCTCTGATTGGGCCTTTTATAGATGCGGCATGAGAAGAAGCTCATTTCTCACATTGCCGATCGCTTGTGAGGGAAGGCAACAAGTATTGAATTAGTTTGCATGAGAGGAGGGAAATTGAAATATGGATTGGGGTCGCAAATGCCTGCCAGTGCTATTGGCTGTTTCGGATATGGAGGATGAAATGTATTTTCTGTGTGTATGTGTGTGTCAGTGTGTGACTGATGCAGACAGTGCCGGCATTGAATGGTTTTCCACCTTTCCTATTTTCCAATAACAACTTGGGAGCAGGAGTGACACAGATGAAGTGAATGTTTTAAGAGGGAAAGTAATCTTAAAGACAAGCCAAGCCATTCCTCACTCTAATACGCAGCCTCATCCTCTGTTTCTCCTACATCACTGCTTCTGTCATGGAGCCAGACACGAGCCAGCTCTCTTGCCATCTGCCATTTAGATGTATTTAAATCATGCATGCATGCTGAGTTTGGACCTGTGATTTGAACTGGTCAGGTCCCCGGTCTCTGCCAGGCTGCACAGCGCAACTCGTGACCTACGGAAGCCATCTGAATGTGAATTAATGACAACACAGTTGGTTAAAAGTGTCACTGCCCAAAAGTCACATCCAATTTTGCTGATATTATCTGGCATTTAAGCCTGAAAAACAGTGACCCATCCTAATGGTTTGATTACCAGTTCCAGCTCTGTCATGGCTGAAATGTTGACTGATGTGGCATTTGAGAAGGATATCATTTTTTTGGTCAAATGAAGGCAGCAGGAATAATGTGTTATTTGGAAACGTGAAGAGAGGCCCTGCTCGGTGTGTCCAGGAAATAGAGTCAATAATAATAACGGCACTAGATTTGAACTCAATTACTCTCATACATACTCTATATACAGGAATAGTTGTTACATGTAGGGTGTCATTTTATATCATGATTGTGTGACATGAAACATTTCCTTCATTTTTGTTTTTATTTTTGCAGACAGCGTCGCCTCCTGATTTAGTAATGTACCAATTAATTTAATGTTGATAATGATGGAACTGAAGGAATTAGTCGATAATTGACTGCAGCAACAATTTAGATAATTGTTTAATAGTCTAGGTCACTTTTCAAAGCAAAAATGCCCAAAATTCACTGGTTTCAGTTTAATTGGTGTCAATGTTTGCTGTCGTTTTAGTCCTCAATAATGATCAATTGAATGTTTTTGGATTTTTATATATAAACTTGTGAGGGGTATTTTTCACTGTTTTCTAAAGGATTTCTTTGAGCAAACAGAGAATATTCTCCATCTTATTTAATAATGACGATAATTGTTCGTCACTTGTCTTTAAACTTTAAACTATTCACAAAGTATCTTTTATACAAGAAATACTCCTCTTGTTGCTTTCAAGAATAATGACTGAAAACAAGTTAAAATGAAGAGCAAACAGTTTAAAGAGTAGAAATTTCTAATGCATCTAAAAAGAGAACTAAATAGCTGCAGAGAAAAAGCTCCTTTGTTACTTTGGAATATTTGACAGATATTTGAAGAATTACACTAGAAGGCATTGCTTTAGTTGCCTCATGATTCATGTTACAAATGGATGAAACGTCTCTTGTAGGAGGATCTTTCACCCAAACCAATTGAAATACAGCCATGAGAAGCCTCTTGTATGGTATTTGAATGGTGTAAAATGATCAAGTTCACAGGTAAGGACCACTCCACCCTCCTCGCCCTCACCAGAAAACACTCCTGAGAGAGGGAAAGGAGTTGCGTGTCAATGTTAGGCGACTAGAAAAGAAAGAGGACAGGTGGAGGCGGAGGGAGAGTTAGAAATGTGGCTGTGAAATCGATAGTTCATACCGTTCTGAAATTGAAGGGTTTTTTTTGTCAGAAACCGTGTGCAGAAGGTGGAATATGAAATAGCTTCGGTGGCGGCCCCTGATGTAGGCAGCTGTATTGATTTCCAGAGACGTGGTCCAATTATGGTACCGCAGGTTTTGTCAGTGCCCTTTAAAGGACCAGGGTGACTCTGGCGGGGCAACATTTTTTGGCACGGCCTGACTTTGGCGCATCTCTTCCTCCCTGAGTGGCTGTTTTCTGCCACCACAGCCACAGAGAAAAAGTCAAGGAAATAGAATGTGCTGTTTCTACAGTTTCCAGAGTCTCTCTGAGGACACAGCTGCAGGATGGGAGATTTCCCCTGTTGGCAGTTCCTGTTAAGAGATTCACTGGCATTACAACATAAAGAGAAAATAATCCTCTCTGTGTGGTAGTATGTGTCCGCGTGTGTGTCTGTTGGCAAGTGGCTCAGAGAGAAAGAGTCTGACGGAGTGGACTGACAGAATCAGTGTCTGAGTACGAGACAGCCTGGCTTTGTACGTCTCGACGCTCTGTGTGTGTTTTGTTCCTGAACAAGGACGGGTTTGCGTGAACGTCTGCACGGCTGCAGCTCGCGTTGAGGTGTATTCACAGATATCCCCTACAGTTTAGCAGTTATTGTGAACAGCCAGACATTAGTGGAGAAATTGCAGCTGTTTTAAAGCTTTTATTGCTGGAGGATTTGCAGGGTAAAATGGTCTGTAATTCCCATCCTGTGCTCCCGCTGTGCTGTCCCTGCTGCTGACGCTGCTTTTACACTGCCCTAGTCTGGCTTCATAAGGAAAGCGACAGGAGGGTATCAGCTCCCGGAACAATATAGGACATTTTTCCTCCCTCCACTCTTGAGATTCAAAAAAAAAAAAAAAAAAGTTTGCTGGCAATGAAAAGAAGCCTGTGCCTCTTACTCCGTCTCTCTTCCCCTTTGCTTCCTCTACAGTCACCATGTGTCCCATCTCTTCTTCCCCTCAACTCTCCTTCTCTCTCCAAGTAACAGGAGTCTCATGCAATATGCTGTGTTTCCCCACTTGAGTGTTAATGAGGCAGATGAATATTCATGAAGAGGAGGCTGACATCGCTGCGTGGCGATTGTGCAGAGGATGTTTGTGCGTAACAGGCGCTGTGGTGGACACGTTTCTGAGGGATCTGCTGTGCAGCGGGTAGCCGTCAGGGGACTCTGGGTTCCTCTGCTAATGATGAAAATGTGCGTCCCTGAGTTTTGTTTTGGTCGGTGATTGTGGATGACCCCTTCCCAAGGCCCTTCCTCTCTCCCTGGCGGCTGCCGGCGGAGCTTAAGATTAGCCTCCAGCTGCTGGTGGAGGACAGCCAGGGAGGGCGAGACTGAGAAGAGGAGCTGCCTCTCAGTCCTCTTCCTCCTCTTCCTCCTCCTCTTCCTCCCTGTGCTTCTGGCTTGTGACAAACAGATGCCATGGGCAGTCTTTCTGGGGACCGTCTCCTTCCTTGTATTATACCTCTCCCTATTTGTTGCTACCTCTCTTCATCTTTTCATTTTTTTCTGTGTCTTCTGCGTTTTCTTTCTTGGAGCATATTGTGCTGTGATGTCTACAGCCGCCAGCACTGCGTTTTGAAGGACATATGAGAAAGCATGCGGCTCATTTTAGCAGCAAAAGGCTGCGTGATGCGTGCTCGTCATGTCTCATGCGTTGCCATTTCCTCCTGTGCTCTCTATCCCCCCCCCCCCCGCTACACTTTTTTCATTGTCAGCTTTGTTCTGCTCTTCAGATTCTCTTCCAACAGTCCCCATAGTAATCTCTCACGTTCTCCCTCCTCTCTTTCCACTTTGCTCGGCAGCCTCTCATTTGCATTTTCTCACTCGCTCGTCATCCCAGTCTTCCTCTCCTCTCCCCACTGTCTTGAGCCCGCGGCTTTAGCTGCACCCCTCTCCCCCTGTTATTTGCCATTACTCCCTTCTTTCCCTCATAGCCTCCCTCTTTCCTCCCTTGCTCCTCTGTAAGATATCCGACCCCTGCAGTGAATCTCTGAAGGAGCTCATATGGTTCTGTTAAACATATGTAAAGTCTTTGATCTCCCACCAGCCTTTTCCACTAGAGGTGATGTGTGTTTATGTCTGCGGCACAAGGTGGAAATGCGTGTTTGTCTGTCTGTCTCATGCTGTTTGTACTCGGCAACCTTTAATTTGGGAAAGGTGAGTCTGCCAGTGCTGTAGAGGAGGACAGATAGTCTCACTGGCTCCTTTCATGTCTGCTGTTCAGTGACATAACAGAGGACTTCCTGCTCCTCGGTGCTCTCGGCCTCCCCCTGTGTTCATGAAAACGGTCAGTGCCACTTAATACTGTCGCTTCCAGTCAGGGTTGAAGTGGTTAAAAGACAAAGGTGGGTAAACTATAAATGTCTGCAGCAGATGTCTCACACTGAAAAGGTGGACTCTAAACTTTAAACTTCAGTCACCCTTTGGAGACTAGATATATGAATCTGGGAACCACTGAAACCAGATCATATGTCCCTATTAGTATACTAGTATAGTATTATTATTATACAACACATTATATTATTATTATTATTATTATTATTATTATTATATTATGATAACTAACTAGTAGTATATCACTGCTATCACTATTATATGTGGTGGAGTGTAGTCTACATCACATTACACTACTATACTATATTATTATATTATACATGTCCATGTATGTTATACTCTTGGATGTTATACATTGTATATGCTATATCATACTACTATTACATGCTATATTATATTATATTATACTACCATATGCACTCTATCATTATCATTACCATCAGCATACCATACCCACTGCTGCTACACTCAGGTACACATATACATGTATGCATATTTTCTGTTAATCTCCTACAAGTGCCTATTTTGATTCAAATTCCTGCTACCTCTACTGCCTAATTTATTGTGTCCATTTTCAGATTTATATATTTTTATTTTTATTTTCTATTCTATTTTATACTTTGTATTCTATATTTAAACAGTGCAATATAGGAGAATGCGATGGAGATGCCAATTTCCCGGAGGGAACCTCCCAAAGGGATTAATAAAGTACTCTGTCTGTCTGTCTGTCTGTCTATATTATTATTATTATTATTATTATTGTATGCTGCTTCTCTCTGTACATTGATTGTTAATGTCCAGGCTGCATCATTGGAAATGGAGTTCTAATTAGATAAGTAACCTAGCTCAATCCCCAATAACTTTAGCCAGCTGATGGTATCTTATAAATGAATAGTCTAATTTAGCTCATCAAGCTTCATACTGAATGAGAGTAACTGGTGTGGGCATATGCATGTGTCAATCTTACCACTATTTACCATTTGCAACCTCAAGCTGTGTGTTTTTTTTCTTGGAGGATGTCTGAAAAACTGCCGGGTGTCCATGCTGGTGGGTGTGCGTGCATGTTGCAGCACTTTGATTTCAGCCTGCCAGCACAGAGGCCACGCTGCCCGCTAAGGAGAGGAGGGGGGGAGAGGAGGGGGCGTGCACGGGCAACACTTTAGAGGAGGGGGCAGGTGAGGTTGTGCTCTGAACTGTTTGCTATATAATGCTCAGTAAACAACAGAGTTCAATTTGACTCAAACTTTTATAAATCTCACAAGGACAAGAGAGTAAACGATCATAAAATGGTGAGTGAGTGCTATTTTGTTTTTAAGAAGGTACATAAACAGTGTTTACTCCCAACTGCAGCCCAGGTTCCAGCTGATTCTCATGAACACACACACATCCCTTCCTGCAGTTGGAGAAAGGGTGGAGGTTGGCCAATTTATCAGCACTCTGACTGTAAGGCTACAGGGAGCCCTCCGTCTTCATCAGTTCGCTCAACAGATAGGCGCACCCCAGTCACCACTACTAGACTCACCTCATGTGTCTCCATTACTCGTTAATAACAAAGCTGTGAGGTTGACTAGAATTGGCGCTCCATGTTATGCCATGTTAAGAAACAGGGGTCTGCACAAATCACAGGTGGGACAGGTTAAATATGCTTATTACTCTAAAAAAGGAGAAGGCCCTCAGATTTATTTAAAGTGTTTGTCACAATGAACCGCTGGCAGATTATTATAGTAGTCATTTTATTATAAGCTTATTAGAATAACACTAGCTAAAGTGCAACTGCAATATTAACTGAATATCATGTTCCATTTTGATTATTGCAAGTGAGAAGCAAATATACAGGTTATAACAAACAGATTAACTTATGAACATCTTCTACAGGATCCATTTTTTTTAGTTTGCTGCCTTCTTTTTATGTGACTTTTATTTTAATACATGTTACGTGGACTCTTTGCTCCATTCCTTTAATTCTCTGTCATTGTAGTGATTTATCATTATCGATTAATCTGTATATGATTTTCTAAATAAAACATTGGATAATAGTCAAAAATGCCCATTTTAATTTCCTATAGCTCGAGGTTATGTTTTCAAGGGTGTTGTTTTTCAGCACCAAAGATTTTCAATATTCAGTGATATGAAACAGAGAAAATCTGCAAGTCCTTGCATTAGAGAAGCCAGAACTCTGTACTTTTTTGGCAATTTTGCTTCATAACTGATGACTTCATCAATTAATCAGCCCTTAAAGTTGTTGCTGTAATTTTCTGTCTTTGTTTCAGCTTTATTTTCAGCATTCAATTGCACCATCAAGTAAAATCAGTGCTGCTCTTTTTATTACGATCACTAGACTGGACAAGGTTATCGCTTATGTTAAGCTCAATACGCTGTAATAGTGTTTGAAACTCATTGATACACCCTGCTGTTTCTGTCCTGTCATGTGATATCTCAGGGCCATCCTGTAACAATGAAGGATGCTTGTCTTCTTTCCATCCTCCTCTGTCTCCCCACCGTCCTTGGCCCGTGTGCCCCTTTGCTTTCCTTGGCCCATAGCTGATCAAAGCCCCTTTGAGGGGGCTGCGCGGGTCCGGGGGCTGATAGTGATTTGATGATACTTGTCTTCAGAATCTTTGCTTCTTGTGTGATTAGACGCCGTGTGACAGGCGGCGTCAGCCCCATCAGCTCGCATTAAGATCCAGCGCTTCGCTGCCGCCACCACTACCATTTTTATCCTTTAATGTTACCCCTTCCTCACCAGTCGGATCAATTATCAGTGATTATGTTAGTGTCAAAGTCTTTAGCGCCGGGCTGAGCCCCACCGCCGCCTCCTCTTCCTGTCGCTGTGTGGCCCAGAGGCCCAACAGAAGCCACACAACGCTGATCCCCAATCAGAGCCCTGGTGCTGCAGAGGGACAGCTTTACAGACAGCTCTAAGTTTAACCTTCCTCCTCAACAGTGCTGTGACAACGCAAGGAGAGTTTATTATGCCTGACAAAACTCCCCCATGTAAGTTCTCCTCAGCGAGAAAGCTGCATAGCGATTAGCCCCATCATGTTCAATTGTGGATGTAGCTGTCAGAGCCGGCTTGATGGTCTTGTTGTGTCCTTGGATAGAACATGGTGGTGTATTGCTTGAGACGACCATGCTGTATAAGTAATGAGCGATGCAGAGCCTTTTGCTGCACCACACTTGTGTTAGCTGCTAAAAAGAACATTTTGGATGCAAACTCTCTCCCCCACACTTTCCCATGTATCCCATCTCTATCCTCAGAAGTACACACTTGGCCTTGGATTTACTGGCGTTGCACTGTGTGTGTGGATTATTGCCACTGCAACACACAGGGCAGTGAGGCGGCTTGTTAAAAACCCCTCTCGCCTGCAAGGTCACGGCTCTGGCTTTTCCACCTTTGCGAGTGTCAGCGCTTCGTCACACACATATTTACACACTTTCTTTAAATATCACAAAGCTGCAAATTTAGGTTACAACACTTTCTATTCATGTGTGCATTAACAGCTATTTGCATGGCATGTCTTTTCAAGTAAATTAACTTCAGCCGCTCCAACATATTTCCTGCCTCCTTTCTGTTTATTCACATACTAGTGCTGAAACTATGGGCTCCATTTTGGATCTGGTTCCGCAAAATACCCATATTCACTGAACTCTTAACGTCTCTCAGTGAACCCTTTTTTCTCTCTTCAACTCTTTTAAACCTCTCATCTTTAGCCAGCACTGACAGTCTGACTGACAGCTTTACCCATTAAAATGTCAAACATGGCGATTATAGCAGCCGTAGCTATTTAACATTCATTTTGTAACTAGGGACAAGAGATTAGGTTTTTGTGGTCTCAGTCACGATCCGAGTCCTTTAATAATACTGATACAAAGTCTGATCCGATATCTATATTTAAATGAATATGTGTCTGGCTCATTTAAATATCAGGCTTATAAGCTAAAATTATATATATATGGTATAAATTGACACAGAGCAGATGTAACGCACTCTAAGTGTCGGCTTTGTTGGCACTACAGAAACACTCAGTCCTCTCGGGATTGAACAGTGGTGTTACAGACTCAAGCTTCTTCCCTCACAAATGATCTTTGGCTGAGTACAGACGCCAGCTTGCAGAGAGATCTTTAACCAATGGACAAGTTCAACTCAGGCTTCACATCGAGTTACACTTGATTAACTAGCGACGGCTTATGTGACCTGCTGCAGCCGCCATGTTTTGACCGACATGCGACAGTCAGCTAATAATGAGTCTCAGCTACTGTCTGAAAGAGAGAGGGCAGAGATAACAAATTTGCTACTGCTGAATGTTAGTAGTCTATGACAATTACGATGTGCAAAGGAAGAAGGTTGTAGCTGTAATTTCAATGTGTCAGATCCATTTAATCAACAAGTTTGAGCTCCTGGCTGAGAACATTAATCAAGCTACGACTAAAAATAGCGTTTCTGTTTTCTCTGCCCACGAAAGGTGAAAAGTTTTTGTAATTTTAGAGCTAAACGTCAAATCAAATTTGCCAAGGGATTTGAAAGGATTCAGATTTAATAAGCAGATGTGATCAAAGTCTGAATCTCGGCCTTAACAGTCAATAAATTGATTAGTCGTGGAAGTAAAATCAAGCAGCAATGTTTTTGATAAGTTCAAGCAAAAACAGTTTTTTTTACCGTTTGTTGACATTTAACAGACCAACACAATCAATAGCTTAATTGATTGAATTGATCATAATGACCAAAGAATTTCAATCCTCCACTGAAGCCACATGTTTACAGGCGATGAAAGCTGCTGTGTAGCTCATGTCTTTCCATTAGCTGAGCGCCCTGTGGAAATAATTCAAGGGTCAGGTTCGGAGTTGCCAGTTAGGATTAGAGTTTTTTAAATTCAGCTGTTGTGCTCCTTTACTTGACAAGCCTCCGCTGTTGACAGGGTTTGAGGCTTTCAAGATCTAATGTGTCCGCCCGCTATCTAAGATTGTTCCTTTGACTGGCTCTCGACCCTCCCTGCCTCTCTGTCTGCCCATCCTCTCCCTCTATATGTTATCCAGTGTTGAGTGGGGGTAAGGAGAGATAGTAATCTG
This sequence comes from Centropyge bicolor, assembly GCA_037975185.1. Classification (NCBI taxonomy): domain Eukaryota; kingdom Metazoa; phylum Chordata; class Actinopteri; family Pomacanthidae; genus Centropyge; species Centropyge bicolor. Next base: position 73,099 of record JBBMOC010000103.1, on the reverse strand, counting down.
CTGTAGCCTTGGCACTCTCTCGCACTCTGGTCTCATTGAAGAAGATTGATGGCCCTCCTTCTGGAATGGCTGTTGTTTTGGATGGAGAGAGAAAAAGATGGAGGCAGAGAAGTGGATTTAGAATGAAAAACTGAGCGAGGGAGGCGGAGGGAGGGCAGGCAGGCGGCAGTGGGGAAAAAGAGAAATGGAGGTAGGGTGAATGATAGTTGTAAAAAGATGGAGAAATGGAAGAGGAAATGTCACTGTGGAGGAGCTTGAGAGCTCATTAAATTTAGTTTGTATTTTATTGAGTGAGAGTATGCATCCACCTGTGATTGGTTTCAGATTCACACATCATTCTTTTTCCTCATGCACATGTGGCTTATGGAATTGGCTGCACTTAGTTTGCATGTCAGCAGGATTATATTAAAATGTCAGCTCTTTTCTCAGAATGCAAAGGAGGCAGGATCGTGTTGTGATGGAGCGATTTCATGCACGTGTCTCATGTTTCTGTTTGTGTTATTGTGAAAGCAGAATTTTAAACTTCGATACAATACTAGTAAAAAAAAAAGAAAAAAGCGACTCAATAACTCTTTTACTACAATGAAAAAAAAAACAAGTTCTATTCACACAAAATAGTAGATTTTTTTAGTTGACTACCTGCACACAGTTCAGGTGTTAGATGTGAAAATATTCTGGTTCTACACGCTGTTTTCTCCTGTTTTGACTCTGCCGATGTCTGACCTTCCTCTTGCTCTCTCTCTCCTCATATTTTCACATCTGACTCAGTGGATTAATTCTTTATTTAGACCAAACCAGAGTGGGTGATTGTTCGAACAGTGGGAAGACAGACTAAGGCGATTTTGGTGATTGATGATTGATTTTATTTCATTTGAACCAAAAGTTTGTTGCTTTTAAGACACACTAGCAATATGAGCCTGCCAGTGGCAAAAACAACCTCGTTCAGTGGACGTACATCGAGGCATCACATTGCAGCAATGTTGCTAAGTACTGGACTAGTTTTAAAAAATGTTGTCCCCATACGTCAGCTAGACATAAAAACATTGGAAAATAGGGTCCAAGTTGAAAAATACCAAAGTTACAATTAACCACTGTCCTCATTTTGTACAACATTATTTACTTCTTGGTAACTAACCGATGGACAATCTGTGGCCAAACACTCAATGATGGCATCACATTTCAGCATCATAAGCCACTTGCTTTTTCTTATTTAATTAGTATAATGTAACATGACCTCTCTCAAGTCTCAGAGATCAGGGTGTCAGTCCTTCAAATGTTCAAATTTGTGTGATCCCTCCTCTTGCTGTCACTGTTCTGAGGTCTGTCCACCTCTTAGACAAAATATTTCCAGCACTCCTGCTATTTTCTTTTTTGACTAATGTTAAGCTTCCTCCTTGAATAACAGTGACAGGTTGTTCTCTTCACCAGTTGATTTTCCTCCCTGTTGTTTCATCTGTGCAGCCTTGGGCCTTGATACTGTCTATACTATTGAATGTATAATTAAAGGAGATTGCATGGAAACAGGCAATATCAAAAAAGTGCAGACGTATCAATATTTTTGTCAACTTTAGTTTCTGTTGCATTCGAATGCTGCCTTTCAGCCTTTGAGGTATCTGGTATTGACTATTAGTAGTCAGGGCTGCATTGCTAAGGGAAATTAGCAGCCCTTCATCCCCCTTCGTGATGGGTCTATTGCTCAGTGCCCGTGTGTGGGTGGCACCGGGTTGATTGGCTGTGATGACAGTTATGCTCTTAATTGTGTCAGTTATTCTTCCTCTGTGGCTCTTTTGAATGTAGTGAAGCGCTTGATGTAACCCCCCTGGCGTTTTGTTCCTTTCTACATATTGGTCTTTTTAAGTCTGTGCAGGTTTTAGGAGCGGTGAGACGGAGAGGAGCAAGCCTTTCTTCTTCCTCCTTAATTCTCCCCTCTTTTGAGAGGAGAATTGAATCTGACATTTTTTTTTATTCTTTGGGCTACCCCCATCTCTTCCTGTCCCTCTCTGCCCTCTGCTTAATTTGTCTTCTATCCCTTTAGTGTGGTCTCCTTTTTTTTTTTTTTTGGTTCCTCTGTTTCTTGACTATTGTTTGAGCTGCTGTTCCACTCCTTTCTCTCTCTGTCTTTCTCGCTCTATTTCATCAGCCTGTTGTACATCGACCTATCTTTCATGCCGCCTCTCCCTCCTTTGTGTCTTGTCGGCTCTTCATTTTTCTGCTTTCTATTTTCCCTGCTCTTGTATTTTTGTTTCCCCACCTCCCTGTCTGGCAGCTCCATCCCCCTTTTCTTTTTTCCCAGACATGCCGTTGTGCTGTCTCATGATGCTCACACATTGCGGGGGTCAACCAGTCAGGCCTCGCTGGCCTCGCTGGCCCGACTGGTTGGATTGTCTATTGTCATCCGTCCTTGTCTTAACCGACCGCTTGAGACTGCCAGACTCACAGGAGGGCAAACGACACATGACAGAGAAGACAGGAAGGGCATCGAGGCCGGGTCCCATCCTGCTTATCCAAACTGTTGATGGGGTTGTTACAAGCTCCAGGTCGTACCTCATTTCCTGTGGTCACAACCCACTATCACATTCCTGACCTGTGTGAATATTGGACAAGGAAAGTACAAACTGCAAAAACATGCTCATTTTTAGTTCCAAAGATGGGGAAATGGGAAAGGAAGCAGTTCTTAAGTTGAGGATATGTATGATTTTTTTTTATGTCCTGATTTCGCATTATAACAGAAAGAAGTGATAGTTCAGAATATCTTCTTTAAGCCTGGAATCACCTATTTTTTTGGCCACTGGGGGGCAGCAGAAACAAGCTGTGAATCCAACATTCACTTATCATCACCTTTTAAGATGCTATGGAAAACGTGTTTGCAACATTAGCATTAATTGGAGTTGTGCTTCTGTCCTTCTGCACTTCCACCATGAATCGCCACCACAATAACCTCATCACAATTAGTATTTATGCGCTCTCAACACATGCTCTGTTTTGCGTTTGTCTGTACAGGTGCATTTGTTGTGAGTAGCTACTGAAGTAATACACTAATTACCAGGATGAGGGGGTGGAAAGTACGATATGAAACAGATGATGTGAAACATTAGTCAGGCAATTATTGCTGGTAAATGACAACTAATAACCCCACGAAAGTAATTAATAGTATAGTAAATACTGTCACTGTGTGTTATCGTGACTACACACACTAGTGACACCATAATGAAGCAGCAACCTGCCTGGAATAGACTTTGCTCTCTACGTTACCATGTCACCATACCAACATAGGAATTACTCATCTTATGAAATAACTTATAAAAAAATGCTAAGTAACCAAAGTATCTGCATCTTCTGTGAGGACTGAGTTACATGGATCTTTTCACTTTTTACTCATCACACAGTTATTGTATGTATAGTTATGTACTATTTATGCTATAAATGCTTGTCAGAGCTGCAGATTATCTATTTGATACCATTTTAAAAGGCTCTAAATAATAGTGTATAACCTTTTATTATGTCAACACAGTGAAATGTTTGACTGTGAAACAGAAATGTCTTATTTTGTTTACAATCATTATTTACTGCCTGTAGTAAAGAATTAATGGCGACTTACTCCCTATTCTCTCCAGCTATGGTATAATGTTACATTCTGTAAAACTGTAAAAGGATGTAAGGTTAAAAAAAAGGTGATAGACACTTTTAACTACCAAAATCCTGATTTATCATACTGAAGGTTTGTTAGGCAGGATGATCCCCACTTTACCTGTTAAAAGGCTTTTGTCAAACTAGGTGGCATTTAAAAGATTTTTCAAATGAGGCTTGTGGGTCTGGGTTGTGTCTATTTTGTTGTCAAATTTTGAGCGCACGTCTGCTTTGTTGAGACAGTGAGCGCGATCAGGTATTCATTTCAGGTGAGCTATTGATCAGAAGGCGCAGAGCCGGGCTGCCTTTTTGACATTTCTTTCAGGATTCAACGTCTGTATTTTGCATCTGATTGACATTTCCTTGGTATGTATGTGTAAACATGTGGATCTTAAGATATTTCATTCATTCATGTAGATCATCTCCTCTCTCCCTCAGGTAAACGCCCACAGGCAGTCTGGATACTGGTCTTGAATACAAAGAGCCGGAGTGTATAAAGTAGCCTATTGTGTTATTGTGTTCAGTGTATTCAGGCCTAATATAAGTGAATGTCTGAATTTATGTAACTTCTGAGGCAACCTGTGACTCATTTTTTCTGTCGCTTTTGCCATAGTTTCGAGTCATACATGCCTGTTTTAAAAAGCAGCTTTGTACTTTATGAGCTGCTTATAAAAGAAAAACGTATTTATTATTTTTTTTAAAACGTCTTAAATGTCAGGGATATGCCGTATTATGATCCCAAACAGTGTCACTGTTGCTGTTCAGCTTTAGACATCGTGCTACAATCCACACACCTCTCTAAAATAATGGCTGGCTAAACATAACCAGCTCTGTGAAATCCTGCTCATCTGTGGTTGGCAGGCATGTGGAGTATGAGTAAGCGTCCTCGGTCATGTTTATTTAGGTAGAGGTGGTATTTGAAAGAGAATTAGACTTTGAGGATTTTAATGAGATTGCCAGAGCATACCTCTACGCTGGAGTGGAGTGCCACTGTGGGTCTGTACTGTCAGATGGTTGTACTGTTATTGGGGTCTCTGTGGGCCCTTAGTACATCACATTAACATGCAGCGTGTACATCTGAATTATATCCACAAGATTTTTATCCATATTTATGGGTCAGTGTAAATATACTCCAAGAAGTATTAAGGCAATATTAGGCCTGCTTTGAATCTTACTGCTATAAGCACCATCATTTGATTTGTGGAAATGAGATTGCATTCCTTCATGGCTCTGTTTACACCTGTGGCTTAGTTTGCTGTTTGGATATAGTCCAGATACAGTTTGTGTTTGGATTAGTGTTTTAATGCCGGGTGTAATTACGTAAGAAGTCCCTGTCCCACTTTGTTCCGCCTCGCTGTGTAAACCTCACTACAGTCTTCGTAAAACATGTGTCTTTGTAATATCTTGTCACGCAGACACACACACACGCAAGCACACACACTCTATCTCAAAAATGTTCTGCATTCAAGTCTCCTACATAACAGATGCGCGCACAAACAGTCAACTTGACAAGGAGTCTCTTGCAAGAATATGATAAGGCACTGGCTCACACCCACGCTCACTCTCACAACTACAGTCTTGTTGATTCTTTCCGCTGTTTGCGTTCGCAGCTCGCAGTACTGACACACCTACAGACAGAGAGACCTGACGGACAGAGTCCAGCTGGCGAGTCATGGCAGCAGCAAGCGGAACAGATGTGCGCGGGACTTTGATCTAGGTGAGTACCAAATGGGGTGAGGATCTGGGGGAGGGAGGTGGTGGTGTTGGTCTGTACCAATATTAGGAAATGGCAAATATACTGTGGACAGGGTGGGCTTGAACAAGGGGGTGTTAGAGACACTTTTACACTATGATATATTTGTTAAATTTTAGTTGCAAACATAAACACACCTAACTTAAAATTAATGGTGTCTGTTGGTCCTGGAAAAGTATTAAAAATAATTTGAACTATATCACCAAAACTCAAGGCAACCTCAAAGTGTAGTAGTAAATTTCCCCTAAGGGGGATCAATAAAATCTTATCTTAAGTGAACTAAACTGTAACTAGTAGTTTTTATAAATCCCTGGTGTCATGTGCACTGATTTGTAAACACAGGTATACAGACCAGTAAAGTAATAGTTTGACATGCTGAGTTGTTTTGAATCCGACATTAAAGTCGTCTTTCATAGTATATCAATAGTTTGCAGTTCTGCAGGTACATATGCAAAGTAAGTTACTAAGTTGTAGTTCGTCTCAAGAAAACTACCTTTTGTTTTGCTTTTTGAGACACATGCACGTATTCTCAGATGGCTAGCGTTGAACCAAATAGTGGGTAAGAGGAAATTGATGGTCCAGAATGAGAAATAAGGTAGATGGTTTGAATAGAAAACACAAACCTTCAAAAGGAATGAAGGTGACAGAAGATCTAAAGGCTACCAGTGCAGGAATACCAAGTAGCAAGAGAACAGAGGATGCAGCAGACACTTGATCATATAAATGGCAGCCGGGTAAGAAGTTTCAGGTAGTATTCAGCCATCATTTAAAAGGGGAAATTGCTCCCAGTTCTAATAAAAGACATAAGAGTGAGAATGGAGGAAGGAGATCAGGTTGTAGAAGGGGAAATGAGGGTGGAGGCATGGAGGATGTGCTAACATGAGAGGCCAAAAAACAAGAACAATAAAATATATCCTTCAGGGGAAATTATGTGGGCCTGTGTGTTTCACGCCTCCCCCCAAAACTTTTCCATGTTAATTAGGTAATGTAAGACTAGCAAGAACAGCAAGGCAGCAGAAGCAAAAGCTGGAAGAAAAGACAGTGTAAAATAGCACACTCTGTTCCGTTAGAGGCCACAGATTTCTGTGTGTGCCGAGAGGAGAAAATAGTAAATGATAGTGCATTATTGATGTGACGTATTGGCCTGCTGGTGTATACAGGTTTGTCTGCTGTTTCATTGTTTCATAAAATGTTTAACAAAGTGAAGAATCTCTCTTTTGGGTTTAAAGGGTAAACGGAGAGCAAATGTAGAGACAGGAGAAATCCCAGGACACAGTTTAAATCTATTCTCCATGTTCCCACATGTTTTGAGTGTGATTTACCTTCATATATTCAAAGTGAAACTAGCATTTCACTTGGCAGTGTCTCCGAACATCAGCGTTGCTGCATATATCCATGAAAATTAAATCTGTGTGTAGGATTTGTTGAGAGAGAAATGCTGGGATATTTTAATCACCTCCTTTCTATATGATCACGCACACAGAGCAGCATGCAGGATGTGGGCGGCAGCAGCTCAGCCTATGTGGACTTGGCTTGGGCAGCACTGGTCCAGCACGGACCAGCCAGTGCAGAGTGTGGTAGCTGGAGAGGTGCCAGTTCACTGCCGAGGTTCCCTTGAGCAAGGCACCAAGCCCTGACAGCTCGCAGTGCTGACTGTGTGGCAGCCCCATCACCCCATTTCTCCCCAGTAATTGCATTTCTGTGGTCCTGTGTGTGCATGTGTGTGTTTTGGGCCTATGTGTGTGTAAACTGTATAATAGAGTGAAAAAAATTGAATTTCCCTCTTGGGGATTAATAAAGTAATTTTTCTTCCTCTTCTTCAGAATCAACATGAATATGGTTTTGCAGATGTGGGTGAGGCAGGGTCTGTGATATTGGATTTCCTGCCTGTGACTTAATTTCTGTTCTCTCAGGAAACTCAAAATAGTTTCAGTATTGAAAATGATGAAAACTATTGTTTTGTTTTTGTGCAAGGCTAGGCGTGTGTCTCCTCTGCCTATGTCTGTATACGCGAGTGAAAGATGGTCCTCGCTGACCCTGCAGTTACAGCCAATTTGCTGTGATCACAGTGACAAGTGTCTTCCATATGGATACTTAGTAATTAGCTAAGAGGAGATGGAGAAAGGTTGGAGTTGGTGGGGCATTCGAGGACCTGTCAGAGTGCCCCACTCATCCCCCTCCCTTCAAATCTGTCTGGAGGCTTGTCTGGGGCCCGTCCCCCCCAGTCCCCTCCCTCACACTTGGCTGCTCCAGTTAATTGAAGCCACTTCAGATCAGTCAGAGGAGCTGGATCTGCACGCCTGAGCAGACCACGGCGCTCACCTGACCTGTCAGTCACTCCTGCCAGCTGCCTGCCTCACACAACCACATCCCAGCACATTTACATCCTGAGGACACAGCAGGGATCCCAGGGAGACTCTCACCCAAACCCACCTCACTGGATCTGTCTAAGTCAGAGCTGTGGGCCAAATATATAAAAAATTTTAGTTAAAATAAATTAATGAATAAATAAAATCAAATAATAAAGAAAAAGTTAATTCAAAATACAATGTAAATTTTGTTTATGCTGCTTTATTTTTTTGAGGTAAAAATGCTCCTTAAATGTGTAGGATTTTATTTATGAATTATTTTTTATTATCTAAGCACAGCAGGCTGAATGACACTTTGAGGAGGAAGACGAGTTTCAGCTTTGGCTCACCGAGGGAGAAAGTTTGAGCAGCCCTGGTCTCAGTTGAGGTCTGAGCCAGGGTGCATTTGCAGCAGTCCGTTTTGAAGAAATGCATTTGAACCCTTGAGCTTTTACTTTCTTTCATTTAGACAGGTGAGGGGGATGGCTTTTAAACTCAAATAATAACCGCACGGAGTCATCTGAAAATGTGGACTTGAAGTGAACAGCAAGGCAGTTTGTTAGACCTTCATCTACAAGAAGTGACCCTGAAATGCAGTTTTATGGCTATAAGGAGACTGATGTTGTCATCTGATAGCCAGTACTTACTCATACTTGAAAAGCCCAGGCAAAACAAAATGAACCAAGGGCAAACTTGCACTCAAGATGCTGTGAAATGCTTTTTCAATACATTTCTAAACTCTATAGAAGAGCAGACAAGAAGTGTTAAAGCTCACTTCAAACAAAGAGCAAAGACTGCAAGTCTACAAAGCTGAGCTGAAGTGACACGGACTGCAATTGGATTTGTTTTGACTAATTTGCCTCCCGCATGGCTTTTGTTGATAGATTACGGCTGAATTGAAAATTGTGTGTGGTTATCATAAAAGCAACCAAGGCATGAATGCCACAGAACAACTACTTGTCCCCTGATTTGGACCAAAACAAGCTGACTATGGTTTGCAAAGGCCATAAAAGTGATACCTTCATTATCCCTGCGGAGAAATTCTCTTTTTCTTTTGCCGGAGCACATTGCTATGTGCATGACTAACAAGTGCTCATACATAAAGGACAAGACGCTTTGCTTGTCAGCACTTTCTAATGTTTCCCATATGAAAACAAATTATATTAGGGTTTACAATTTGGCAGCTGTATGATTAAAGCCTGAGCCAGTTTATATAACACAATTTGGTTAAGGTTAGGAAAAGATTGTAGTCATGTTTAAAAGAAACCAAATAAGAGGCAGGTCTCACATGCTTTGCATCTTAGGAAACCATAACCACATACAGGCAGATTTTCCTCACATCTTCTTTGAGAAAATGTGGCAAAAGCTGGAGAATGTGCGTGGCATGCGTGCCATACAACAGTTTGCATGCGCACCTTGAGAGTGTTTAAGTGACAGAAATCACAATTTGACAGATGAAAGTGTCTATGGGGATTTTACATTTTATGCCAAGATGGAATGAAGAGATGAAAAACAAAGATTGTGACAAATGACGGTGTTTATTTTGGCACCGGAATCAGCACAAAGAAAATCTGTTGCAAATTGTGCAACATTTCACTCTCCTGCCTTTATTTATTTATTTATTTATTTGGATAAAACAAAAATGCACAGAGCCTGATGGAAAAAAGTAAAGATATGACTGATGAAGGAAAACAGTTTTCCAATGTTACCATTCAATAGGTGAGTCACATGACATGGAAGCTACTGAAAGAAATTCATATTTTTTATTTTTTATTTTTTTGTCAAGACTGAGTGAAACTGAGTAAGAAGGTGCTGCTGAATCTGGAGTGAATATCAAACTTCACCTTGGTGAATTTCTGCTTTCTAAGATTATCTGTCAGGCAAAGTAACTCGGCTACTGAGCTCCATCATCTAGTCCTATTTACTTCTGTAACTTAAACTAACCAAGCTTTCATTACCAACACACATGTGTTTGCCCCTCGAATAACAACTATTCATTGTCTTGATTTTGCAAAAATTTAGAATTTCCCTGTTGCCTTCATACTCATGATATGTGCACCAAAGCAGTTGCTGATATGGGTCATTCCTGAATTGGAGGACATTTTACGTCCCACCCATCAAATTTTAAATAATCCACATACAAAATAATAAAACATGCAGTTTCTGAGTAAATTTACTTGTCCTGAGAGCAAATCTAAAAAAAACTAAAAGAAAAGAATGCTTGAAAATAGTTTTAAAAATACCAAATAAGTCTGGAGTACCCCCTAAAATGCCATTTTTCTCTTGTCCCTTCCCCCTAATGACCAAATTGAATCTCAAATAAAACAGTTAAAATGAAATTTAAATTTAATTTTTTTGTTATTGTTTGTTTCATTGCTGTCTCTTGTAGCTGTGGGAAGATTTGTTTTAATAAAAATATTATTTCAAATAATAATTATTATTCATGGAACATGTGTCCCCCAACATGCACGCAACCCTGTTACCATAACCTTTTTAGCATGGTAGAAGAAGAAGAAAGCAGTGAATCACATGATATGCTGGACTTGACATCATCAAACAGTTTTCCAAAAGAATGAGTAGAGCAAAGTTATGTCCTCTCTTCTGTTTTTCATATTTTTATAACATAGTGAGCCTTGATTGAATGTCTCACTCTACTCCATGCAACCCTGTTATGCCTATAATCACAATAAGACAATTTCTATACTTATTTTCATAGGTAAGTTTGTCCTCTTTCTCAGCAGTAACAGCTAGCTAAGCAGCTAGCTTCTACCCCTGAGAGAAAGCTAACATTAGGATGGATTTGCAACCCTGTTACCTGCAACCCTGTTACTGTGATATGAGTAACGTTGCACCAAGTATTGTAAACACCAAATAAATCACGTGAGAAAAATTGTACCATTTATCTGTAAGCTGAGCTAATCAAGCTTTTGATAGTTTATTACCTATTATTGATGAATATGTAGCAGAAGTGAAGGTTTATTTTTCAAGAATTTGGAAGCCAAAATGTCCTCCAATTCTGGAATGACCCATATATAATAGTTTTCGGACAGCCCATAATTCAAAGGTGACTGGCCTTAGAATGAGATGGGCAGTTCTTCTCAGTGCCTTGCTCACTGACACATCAGCAGGGTGGATGTTTGCTGACGGTTTCCACCTTATTGCCCTCCACTTGAGGGATTGCCACTGCACCACACTGTTGCACTAAAAGGGTAAAGTTGTTTATCAGACCTCCTGCAGGAATTCGGCACAGTTTAATACTTTCCTCTTAAACACTGTGCTCCTCTGTTGGTTCTGCGATGCTGCCTTCCGTAACACTGAACACAAGGGATGTGTGAAGTAGAACCACAGGGAATAGATCTTTTTGAGACAACCCACTCGGGAGTGAACGTCTGAAATGAGAAGTGGAGCTTGTGTATTGTTTTAAATGCCAGGCTTCTAATCATTCACTGTGCTTTCTTGTGCGAGCCTTTAGTTGTAGCTCAGTCAGCTGACATTTAATGCTCAGCCATTACATACTCTGCTGCTGCTTTACTATAGGCCTGGTTGTTACCGGCATGAATATGAAGGGACAGATGTGACAGCTGGCCAGCCATATGTGACAAGGCTTTTAGATCTTTATGCCTTAATTATTCCTTCCCTTGGGACCAATATTGACATTTTAGGTCTTAACGTTCAGACCTTACAAACTGCCAGCCTCCAGTTGGTATTATCTGTCTCTTGGCAACCTCCGAGCCGAGCGAGAAAGGTGCTTGATAACTGCTCACAGCTAAATTCATTTCTGTCAGCTGTGGTGAGATGGCTGCTTTCAAATTTATCAGCGTTTGTAAAAATGCCTGTTGTTTACTGATAAGTGGCTCTGTCAAAGGTTTCTTTTGTTTATTCTTAATGTAAAAAAAAAGTTTTTTTGTGGGAGTTTTTCAGTGAGGGTCTGAGGTTGGAAGTCGCCATTTTCATCAAGTGTGGGCGCTGAGAAACCCTTTGAGACTCACTGTGATTAGGGAGTGTACAAATAAAGTTGACTCAATTAATAAGTGAAAGTGGAAGTTGAATTATTTTACACTCTGTCTGTAAATATCTGATCTTGGCTGCCGTTCTCACACAGCTCCAATAATCCTGCTGCGGCATTGCAAACGTTATTTTATTTAGATCGTGTCACGCATTTATAATTTCTGCATGTGTTACGTCGGATGAGCTGCTGTCATCTCTTTTTAAGATTTTAAAAGAAAACACATTCGGGCGTTTTATTTATCATATTGTTGTATAAGCAGCGCTCACAGGAATGAAGGCAACTCCGCTCTTTTCTCTATGAATCTCTCTCCCTCCGTCTCTCTTCCCCTCTCTGTCTGTCTCACCTGGGTCGTCACACATTCTCATTTCTCTTGTTATCCCAGGTTCTAATTTCAGTTGCCGCAGCAACCCTGCGGCTCTCTCCACTTATTCCTCCTCCCTCATCTCTCTGAGCTCCTTGTTAAGTGTGGCAGAGCTGGTTAATGATTGTGTTTTATTTGTATTTTTCCTCCTGTAGGGTTCCTTTTGATGGGCCACACACGTCTTGACTCTTGACTAAGTCTGGTTTTCTTTCTACTGTATCTTCATTTCATGTCTGTTCTGGCTTATTTGTTTGCTTTCTTTCTGGCTTCTTGCCTTTTATATTCTGCCTTTCTTGTTTTTGTTGCAGTCCGCCTTTGTGCTTTCTTGTTTTTCTCATAGCGCTGCAGACGGCCGCTGTTTGCTCAAAGTCCTGCAGTAAATTTTGGTCACTCAAGAACACTTGGTGGACTTGGTGGAGTTTGCTCAGTGTGACTTGTCTGATTGTTTGTTAATATGCTGATCATGTTTAAATGTTCAGCCAAACTCTTCATCAGTAAATGTTCTCATTTTGTTGAATAGTCTCCACCAGCAGACATCACTTTTAATTTTAAATGTAAGCTTGGTGCAGATTTAGGCTTTAGCTAAACCCGACCCGTTTTAGTATCTGATTAATTACTCATCACTATTGTTTCAGTGAGCTCACTTAAACCAGATGTGAATATCACTTTGATTCAAGTATAGAAGATTTGCTTTGTCAGAACATTTACTCCTGTTTTCATCCCTGAAACGTTTCCTGTGAGATGCAGATTCTTCCAGTGTTGCGTTAAGTGAAAGCAAGTTATTGTAAATATCACATCAGGGATAAGTCGTATCCTATGGGTCATGATATTTAATTTTTAAAACTACACATGCAGTTGTTTTCAGAATGAAAGAATTAGGGGAAAGTGATGTGCTGCTTGTTTTCCTGCTTGCTGCGGCTCAACATTGATTACCATCTCCCATGGAAGACTGTAATAAGACTAGATAAGAAATAAACAACGGAGTTTCCATCGTAACTTTTGTTGCCTTGTTTTGTCTTGTACAGACTGTAGGGATGAGGTGGTGTTGTGCAGTTTCTATATAATTATTGTATTTAACCTTAACCTTTGTTCCTTTCCTCGTCTCCTATTCCCTCACTACTTGTTTTCTTTTTTCTTCTGCACTTAACGTCTCTGAACCTGTTACACTGTAGATATCACAATAGCATTCTTTAATAAACTCGATTAAAACGATAATGTTTCACAGTCAAAATAGAAATATTTATATTTGGACAGTCTTTGAACGGTTCTAAAGAAAACTCCTCTTTCAGTTCCTTCACTTCTTCATGACGAGTCCATGTTGCTTATCCAAAGTTAGAGGGACTGGAAACCTGATGTGTTTTGACGTCTGTCTTCCTTGTTTGCTTTTCTCTCTCAGTTTCTGTCTGTCAGAACATTCCTGGTTCCTATTTTTCTTACTCTTTTTGTCACTGGTCATATTATTCTGTGGACAAAACCTGTTTGTGTGTAGATACATCAGTGGAAGAAAAAGACAGGCTCCTTCACCTTCTCGTTTCTGCTTACTTTCCTTCCTTCCTCCTTTGTACAGTCTTCTATTATCTTTATGTATTTTTGACGTATTTATGTATTTAAAATGGTTAAGGATAAATACTGTCTGAGAGAACGTCTCTGAGGTGCTTTTGATCGGCTGTTGAGAGATTGAAAACGTGGCTAAACGACTTCATTAGAGAGTGATAATCTCAGAGAGGGTCTCCACAGAACGCTGTGTGATGTTGCATATTTGTTGGGGCCGTTTTGACAAAAGACTAAAGACGTGGAATAGTTAACATGAGTAATTTCAGATGGCAGAACAGGCAGAGGAGATGAGTTCTTCGGGCTGAAAGTTTGGTGGCGGCAGGACGGCTCTCAGAGATAGCGAGAGACGGAGATGAATTAGGGCGGCTTGGATTCGGAGCATAACTGTTGGTTACGGTCCCAGATTCACTGCGGAGATCTGAAATGTCACTGAGTCTAAGTGTGTGTGTGTGTGTATGTGTGTGTGTGTGTTTGTGGTAGTCGAGCTTTATCTGTCTGGCATTTCCTGCTTTCAGAGCCGACTTCAGCACCAGGCATCATCTGATGACCCTCCAAAAGGCTCAGCGCCGCAAAGAATATTGAGGGGAACACACGTAACCTTAACATGAATTAGGAAAGCTTGGATTTAGAGGATGACATACAGGGTTTTGTCACCTTTACTAACACCAGCAGTCATTTTTGTGGGTGTTATCTTAATAGTGTCGGAGGAGTTCAGGCTTGATTCCTCCATACTGGCCTTTCTGTGACACCCTCTGTGCAGGTAATGGACTGATCTCAAATCAGACTCCTGGATGATTAATACAGATGATATGACACATTCACAGTCGTCTGGAATCCGGTTGTGGCTGCAACTTTGCAGTCTTTTCCTCTTCGCTACCGCAAGGTTGACATTTAGGTGCCAGCAGCCAAACAGAGACGTATGACTGCAGGCACTCGACGCCCACCACTATCTCAACTAGGGTTCTCCGGGGAGTAAATATTGAAAATGTCACCTGAAAATTATATCTGAATATTGAAACCTGTGAAATTTTAGCATTTTTAATGTCATGCATCTTCTATAAATATAGTTACTTCCAGTGATAACATGAAACGGAAAGAGTGTCAGTGAAATCACATTAACATACTGGATGCTACACAAATGGGATATACTTCTACTTTTTGTGCATAATTAGCTAATAATGTGGGAAAGTAGAGTCTCATGTTCATTCATTCATCTCATTCGTCTATTGCTGGAGACAAGTTTTGCTGATGATTCTATTTTAAAAGTTTCTTTTTTTCCCCGCAGTTATACTCTTAACGCTTCATCTGACCAACAATATCTTTCTCTACTGAGCGTCACTGGCATTTCTTTTTTTTTCTTTTTTTATTATTATTATCAAGACTCTGGTTTGACACTTTCTCACAGTGAGACTGCTCATTTTCAACCCTCACTGTATAATATATGTGCTCTTTTAATGCATAGCTAACAATGTATAAAAGGTGAGGAGATCACTTTTGGTTTTAAAACACGATCCATCTTTTATGAATTTAATGGAGAGCATTTAAAATTCTCCCTGAATATAAATGAATGCGTGCATGCGTGTGTGTGTGTATGTGTGTGTAAATGTGGTAATTGGGAGGCAGAGTGACGTCGGGGCACACAAAGGAGTAACCCTTGTCGTACCAAGTGCAACCGATGGATAGAACTGAACTTATTAGCGCGGCTACCTTTCCTCTCCTTCCCTTTCACTGAAAAGAGCAACAGCAAAGCAATAAGACAGAGAGCAGCGATTGCACCTGTCTCCGAATCTTCTCGGCGGTCTGTGAGACTCTGCCTCTCTCTCCACACCGTACACATGAATTTATGTGAATCCTGTATCTGTAGCGAATGAGAAAAGCTGAATAGGAATGAAAACCCCTCTGATAAAATGTCTCTCTCCGTTGACACATTATGTGATAAGTAATGACATAGATGCATTCACTCACAAAGTTGAATATAAAGTACCTGTGCATGTATAACCATTAGGATGTGAATTACATTATTACTTGTGCATGTCTCTCTTTCCATCTTTGGACGTTATGAAATACAGCCCCACATCAGTAGACAGCAAAGGAGAAAAACATTTTCCCCGTGTATTTATGAGTTTCTGAGAACTTAACACCTTTGTTGTTGATGATTCTACATTCAGGAAGCCAGTTTATTCACCTCAGTAGTGCTGATGGAAACACACCTAATTGCATTTTATATTATCCAGTATTTCAAACATCACAATTTGCTTTGCTTCTAAGTGCTTTTATGATTTTTTTAAATTTCTATTTGGCACCAAGTTGAACCACCATTTGAAGAGTTTTCTGACCTGATGGCCCTCACAACATATTACTGTTGAAAAAAATCCATGTTTATGATGTCATCACTGTGGTGAAGGTTTGGTTCAGTTTAGGGAAAGATCGTGGTTTGGGTTGAAATAAGTACTTAATTAAGGTGAAGAAAACATCATGGCCGCGGTTAAAAGAACCGACCTTGGCTGTTGGTTGAAAAAGGCAAACAGATCTATTAAAATCCGATGTTTTGTTGACCCATCCATCCACCTTGACCTCCTCCCTACGCAGCCTTTGTTGCTCTGTAATAACTTCACTTTGCTTTCTCCTTCGCTCCTGATGGTCAACAGTCGGAATTCCTGCAGCTGCCCGAGAGCTGTGGAATCACAGGAGTGCCATATGAAAGAATAGATGTGTAAAAGAATAAGGAAAGAAATGTGGAGATTTAAATAGAAGTACAGCAGGATAAAAATAAATAAATAAATAATGAATAGGTAAATGAAAAATGTGGAAATGAAGGCAATTAACAAAATATACAAGAATAACTAATGATTTTCATTTATTTATTTGTCTATGAATTCTGTATACAGAACATTTTTATTATATATTAAAATCATTTTCTTCAGTTTTTTAAATTAAGTTTTTTGTGGTATTTGTTTATTTTCATCCTATTACTATCCTTTATTATTTTCCCTTTTTCTTTTGCTTTTCCCTATTGCTTTGACGAAGCTGTCAATCAGCCGGCTTTGGGCGGGCCTTCCTGTAACTATTTACCATCAGTGGGATCTCTTAGCAACAATATTTATTTCTCTTTATTTTTCCACATTTTTATTCATTTCCTTTTTTTTTTTTTTTTTACCAGATCCACTCTGTATTATGCCACTTGTTATAACTCCACAGAGGGCTGTAGGACCTTGAATGTAAACATAACGTTTTTGTGCGAATGCTGAAATGTCTGATTCTGTCACATTTTTCTTGGGAGGACAGTCTCAACAGAGGATGACCCAGAACCAGTGCTTACGATGACCCTGTGCAGCGGCTCCCTGCCTCGGCGGTTACTGCTGAACGGTCTCAAATGCAAGCGTCTCCAGAGAGGGAGAGATTAGATGTGACATCTGGTAAGAAGCAGGAATATTGTCCCCTGGGGTGACGCTGGGCTGTTGTGTGGAAAAATGCCAGTTTTGACCCCCCCATGACATTAGCTTGCCCTTGATCCCTGTATTTCAGCACAGTGATATGACAGTATGACAAGTTAAGTGAACAGCTGATCTTAATTGGCTGCTCTTCAGTCTGTGTGTGTGGATCCACTTGGGTTTGAAGTACCTTATGCTAATGGAAGACCAACAGTAGGGGCTCGTATACAAGATGTTGACTTTTCATTGATGCTTCGTTCATTGATGCTCTCTTAAAAAGGATACTCAAACACCCTGCTGTTAGGCATGCTTTCTATATATTTTCATTCTTTGCTTTATTTCCCTCCCACAGCAGTGGATTGGAACAGAGATCCACACCAGGTTTTCCCACACCACTCCTCCTTTTCTCTTTTTTCTCTTGCCCACATGACTCACTCTACCTCTGTTTAAGATGACATCTCGCAAATTCACTGACTTGTTCCGCTGCCGACACAATTCATCATTATAATTGTTGGAGGGAAGGCAGGGAATGGTGAGGAGGAAATGGAGAAGAAAGGGAGTGAAGCCTCACTCTATCTCAATGACTCTCTACATATTAAACATATTAAGCACTCTATAGTTTACTCTGTTATGAGCTTTGAGACACTAATGATGCATCATTATTTTGTGAACTGTGGAATTACTACATTTTGTGTTCCACTGAGGGATTTCTTTTATGGCTTTATAGTACATAAATGTTGGACATAGAATGCGAACTCTCAAATAAAATGGCTGATTTTAAGTATACACCACTTGGTAGGAAATGGGGAGCGATTGTGGACAAAGCACCATATTGACGGGGGGGGGGAGGGAAGATGAAATTGTCCCTTGCTGAAATGAGCCTTTATAGGTATCTGGGGACAGACCAAAAGCAATTTTACCTAAGGCAACATTCCTGTGCAGAAGCAAGCTGACGTGATTTTAGAGCGTAATTAAAATGGAAAAAAACACGAGGCTGGTGACCGAAGTCTGACATGGTCTTAACCTTTTTATACTTGGAATTCTTTTCATGTAATGACATGCTCTGAGCATTGATTTCTAAAGAAATCGGAAGAATATTAGGCTGCATTCATGGTACACTCTGGTAATTGATGGCTTATCAAGCTCTCTTATGAATAGCAAAGGTTGCTGGTCTCATCAAAGATTCATTAGGATTACACAGTGGAGCGTTAGGAGGTCGGTGCCGATTGGTTTCCCTTTCTGTATCTTGTCAAATCCCCAAGCATGATCGTAGGACTCTTTTATTCTACGCTATAAACATTCTGTGGGTGTACACACTTAATCGTTTGTATTAGAACATGTCTATCTTGACATCTTTAGCTCACTATTTTAGAAACAACCAAGCCCATTCTTACTGATCAAGTATCTTGTTTTGCATCATGCTTTGGTCTCTGAAAGCTGACAACCTGTTGGCATATGAAGGTATTGACTGAGAGCATACATGATGTCCAACACCCTCTGTGAAAAGAGAAGGATCAGAAGAGATTAGACAAGCGGAGGGGATAAAGATAGAGCTAAAGACAGGCTTTGTTTTTGGCCCCCTTATGAGCCAGGGCTCCTGCTAATTACCAAGCTCTCTGGTCCTTGCTAAATGTGTTTGAAATCCACTGGATGCAGATAATTGAGCTGGAAATGTGTTACATGACAAAGTCACGCTGAAGGACAACCACTAAAAAAGGCCTCCTCTCCACTTCCCCCCTGTTTTCTCTGTCAGGCACACTTTTGAAATAAAACTCCCCTAAATGATTCATTCCACAGCGTTTGTCTTTGTTGTTTGTTGAGATTGAAGCTTAGGGGATGTTTGAGCCACCTATTGTGATAAGCTATAGTCAAAACAGAGACGGGCCAGTGGCGGATGTGGCAGACAGGCCTGTGTTTTCTTGTTGCCGAAATAATTGCTTTTAGCCTTCAGTTTAGGGATGAAAGATCCCTCACACATCATCATAGCAAAGCAGAAAAATGTTTTATAGCCACGGGCTGAATGTTTCTGACCGTGCATCTCAAGTTTTCTCCCACCTAGGCAGTGGCTCGTACTTGCACAGATTTTGTATAACCTAAATCTCAAATTGATTCCAGAGCTTCATATGAAAATTGATTTACTGGCTTGGATACATTGATCCCAGACAGAGATGGGCCTCCCCTGAGAATGTTGGAGTAAAGTGAAAACAAGGGTGACGAGAGACTCCCTGTCGTTCTATTAGCATTTTAATTATAAATTGCATCATTGCACCGAATGCAGTAACAAAACAACTCCCCCCCCCTCGCCCTCCGCTCACTCCTCCCTTTTGCTTCAAGCTCCACTCACTTCATGAGGATGAAACTTCATGCGGAGAGTCTCTGCAGCAGAGCCCTGTGCGGGACTGTTTTCTTAATCCTGCTCCCACTGGATTTCTGACCACTACCGCTCCAACAATGTGTGTGTTCAGACTGTCTGCTCCCACCCGCAGCAAAGTTTAAACTACCTGTCTCATGAGGTTTGAGCACAGGATCCCAGTCCAGCAGTCCTCCAATGTTACATTCTCCTCCCCTGCATTTAAGCATAACATTGATTTTTGTACATCTTTTGCCTAAACCAGGGGCTTTCAAAGTGTGGGATAGCGAGCCTCCCTAAAGAGAACTCAAAAGCATGCTGCCCCCCCTTTACCCCCCCTAATTATTATTACTATTATTACTGTTATTGTTGTCACTTTGTATGTTCCACACAGGCTTAAAAAAGGTTTTAAACAATAAATGCTATACACATCTTTATTTTTGTAAACATCTTAACCATGTTTGTATGTTCTTAAACATATTTTTAAAACATTTTAATCATCTTTATCTGTGTGTGTGGATAAATATATTTTTTAACACATTTTAACATCTGTATGTTTTTAATATTTTTAAAACACATTTGAACATCTTTATGTTTTAACATCTTTTTTAAACACATTTTAGCATCTGTTTTTAACATATTTTAACAGAGTTTTTTAATATCTTTTTGAATACATTCAATTTAGGGCCTCTTTGTGCAATTCCTCAAATCAGATAATAAACAGATCAACGTCAGTCAGATATTTTTTTTTATCATAGCGGTTTGGTTGTTAAACTTTGGTGCTTGGTGTCAATATGACGCCGGAGTTTACATGGTCGCATACTGTCGTTAGCTACAGTGTTGTACCCGAACGCGTTCAAAGAACGTTCGTTCATGAACTAACTCATATTTTGGGTGAACGTGAACGTCCCGTTCATTTTTGCTTGATGAACGTTAAATTGTGAACGCACTCATTCTGCTGTTTCTTGAACGGCACTCTGATTTCGTTCAGATTACGTTCGTGCCAGATTTCAAGAGCCCTCGGCGAAAAACCAAGCTGAAACAGTAAAAACACATGGTAAACGACCATTAAAATGTCGCGGATAACCACCCGATCTGGCAACCGCAAGTCCTGCCTGTCGCTCTACCAACTTCGTCATCAGCGGTCGTCAGTCTCGTCACAATTCACATGTGTGCAAGGAAGGAGGATGCGTTTACTGAGAAACTAATTCCCATACAGTCGGGAATTAGCTCGTAGCTCGTGGCAACGTAAAAAAAAAAAAAAAAAAAAAGAACTAAAAAAGAACGAAATAGTTCATTTTGGGGAAGCATGAACTTTAGTTCACAATTTTGAATTATGAACGATGAACTGAACTAGTTCATTTTAAAAGGTTTGAACTGAACTTTGAACTAGTTCATATAGAAAGTGAACTTTCCCAACACTGGTTAGCTAGCACCTCTTTGCAGATAACACTCTGTGGCAGCGGAGCATCATCAGGACCAATACATGAAAAGACAAACTTTAAATAATCGGGGTCATACGTTTTCTGCTCGCCCCAGACTCTGTGCCCTCTCTCACTTTCACTTGAGATACTAAAAATCCATCCATCTTGTCTCTTGTCAGATGTTTACACTTTTTTTTCTTTTCAGGTTTATTTTTTCACTCGCCGCGCCTCCCCTGAAGCCCTCTGGCGCCCCCCTCACACTTTGAAAACCGCTGGCCTAAGCGATGGTCCTGTTTGGCCATTATGAGCCACCTTGTATATCCATGGCATTGCAGATGAACATGGTTGGCTGAGTTCACAGTCATGTGACCTGCTTATTGTCCAGTCTGTTCCTGTTGTGTTTATTCCTAATAAAGCAGCGGTTATTTCGAGATAATCATTGACTCACACATAAAGGAACTAATTTCTACAATTTTCATCGCACAAATATCCCACAGTTTATTTTTTTGAACGCCCACTCCTGGGAGATTTGCGTTATCTCATTGCAGTCCTCCACTCTGCAGGCCAGAAAAATAATCAGGCCGGCTAATACGTAAGAGCACATCACATGAAGGTGAAAGAAGCTGTACCTCAGTGGGTGCATTCAAATGTTGTTGCACAGATATTGTTCTCCACAAGCTTTGTTCAGGAGGAGGGAAGACATATATTGTCAAAAAAAAACTATTTTTATTTGTGTGGTTAGACAGACTTAGCTGTGTTTCAGTGGGTGTGGGAGAAGAAGACAGAGTGAGAGCGAGCGAGCTGTGGACTGTAGCCAGTATCATTTTGTCATTTAGAAAGCACTTTTCTGTTGTTATCTTGGCTACATGGGCCCACTGTGGTTTGATGTCTGCCTCAAAGTATATAATTTTTAGTTTTTCAAGTCTCAAATTTTCACAGTGGATCTGGCTCTGTGTGCTGCGTGCGCGTGTGTGTGCACGCTGGTGTAGAAGTGCCGGTATGTTTTGTCACAGCAGTGTTGTGTTGTGAGTATAGAGGGCTAATTGATCACATTCGAGTAGTGTGTAAGCACCAATTTCAAGAGCGCAGACTGAGAGGCTTTAGATGTGAGACTTAAAGCTGCGGTCTGGATTTTTCACAGCGTGGAAGTATGTTTGTGTTCACATATGGCCTCATCTGAGCATTGTGTGTGGAAACAACATGCAGAACTCTTCCCACTGTACAGCACAGCAGCACTGCAGGGTTGTTAGAGGGTTGTGTCCATCAAAATGAGCCCTTCATCTTTCTTCCACTTGTGTCTTATTGGATGTGTGTTATTGGATGTTTCTAGCTGAGTGTGCTAAATAATGGAAGAACAGTATGTAGATAGATTGATTTGCATGTGTAATGTGATTTACCCAAGCGGCAACCTCCGGCGCTGAAAAATGAAGCCAATGCGGAAGTGCAAAAAAGCTGCAGTTCCTCGAATAACCACTAGAGCAGGCCGCAGAAGGGAGTCAATTACATTTGAGCCCCATGTTAAAATGTCCGATTTTACGACAGAAAAAAACATATTTACAGCCTGGTTCAAAACATGGCTCTAGTCTCATAAGCTGTTTTTCTACTCCATGACAACTCTGGGGGGGGGCGAATTTTTTTATAAGGCGTTCGTTTAAAATATACAGCATACATCATTATGCACAGTTCATAGCTGTCAATCTAAGTGGCGCCACTTTGATTGACAGCTATGAACTGACGGTCTAAAGGGCGACACCGCGGCTAATTCTAGTCACTGAGTTTGGGAAAGAGATCGTCGTGGGGTTAGCCGGCTAGCAACGCTATTTAGCATTTAACCTAGCTGGTTAGCCGTAGCTAGTTTGATTATTTCGAATAAAGCAGCTTTTTTCAGCGGCTTTTTTTCAACCAATAGCGTTCATTCGACCCGCCTGAGCTCCGCCCTCGCTCCACCTCTTTGTCCATATTTGGAGTAACCGGAGGTAGGCTACCAAGATGGCTAAGCACTACGATTTGCTTCATTTTTGCTCTTCAGAAACCTATAGGTGACGTCACGGACACTACGTCCATATTTTATACAGTCTATGGATTTACCCAGACTGAAAGTCATCACGGTGAAGGTGTTTGTCTGTCTAGTGAAGTACACCAGATCATGCACTTAACATATCAGACGTTTATTCACAGATTGCAGCTTTGTGACAAAATATGCTAATTTAATAGAGAACAAATGTTTGACTGTTGTTAAAGTAAATAACTTGAAACGATGGGTTAAGTGTGAAGGTGAATGTGAATCCTTTGTTTGTGTTCAGACTGAGGATTGGACCTTTTTTATAACGGAGACACTGAGTCACTCGGCAGCTGGTCTGCTCTGCAAGACCAGAGCAAAGCAGAGATTTGGGGAAGATCAGAAAGGATGGAGAGAAGGGGAGAGAGAAGAAAGGATGATGGCAGAGGCAAAATGCTGACAAAATACTCTCGGCTATGTGTTTTTCAGGCTTGGCATGACGTTAGGCTAAGACAGCTTTTAGCCACCGTGAAGCATTGATTATATTAAATGATGAATGATGATGACAATGAAAGCTGAGGTTTAACACTGTTCTCTATGTGTGTGCATGTTTATGAAAGGTGTGGCAATTAAATTATTATTATTTAATGTTTGCACAGTAAAGACGTGTTTGTTTTTTGGCATCAGTATTATTGCTTCAATAGTCTGTATGTATTTTGGGTTTCGGGAAGGGCTGTCAATCTTATGTCAAGCAAAACAGAACTGGCAACACTGTGAAGGAATCTCTCGTAATGTATTTCAAAACATCAATGAAAAGACTGCTAATCTCTAAAAGTGACACCCAAAATAAGTTAATTAACATTACCACTCATAATAGTGATAGGTATACTAATGTTATGAGGTGCAGGCTAAGATATCTCAATTTCTTCATGTGAGGCTTCTTATGAAATCTTTGTTATCTTAGCTGCACAAATTAGCACTTTTCTCATTTTTACATCTTCTAAAGTAGGAAATGTGATCAAAATGAGCGACTCAGGCAGTGAGGAAGAAGTGTGGCACTGGTACGGTTGCCTGATTTTATAGCAATCTTGACTGGGTTTAAGAGAGGCAGAGAAAATGGAGAGTTAAGGTGATGGTTTTAAAAAAGGGGAGGATAAGGAGACAGAGAAAAGGAGATAGAGAAAGAGCGGAGCCCATCAGTGATATGGAGAGGGATGGTGATGTTGTTGCGCTGGGGTTTGCTCCACGGTTCAGGGAGGGCCTCTGTCTTCGCCGGCGCCTCTTAATCCATCACACCTCCCGCGGCCCTGGATCCGACACACTCCAGTGTCTCCCCGACCCGCAGCCCTGTCATGCATGTGTACCCACTGTTCCTGTTATTCTCTTATCCCTGTTTTCACCCTCTTTTTCTCTCTCTCAGTGAGCGTCAGGACTATCAGCGGCGCCTCGGGCAAGATGGACAGACACGCTTTTACACCAGACATGTTTTCATACATGCTCCTGTTCACACGTGTGTCTCTCACTCACACCTGAGAGGAAAGTCTGTCTCCCTCTGCCTGTTTCACCAGTTTCACCTGCGGCAGCTTCGCGTGTAGCTCAGACTTTTCTTGCCGAGACACCTCGATGCTGCTTTCCTCTCTCGTGGCCGTCTGCTGCCAAAAATCCTGAATCTCTCATGACAGAGAGTTGGAATCACTTCCGTCATGTGATCCCTGTGTGTGGGCTTATTTGATAGGACGTGCACCTCCAGCCAGCTGTGTATGATTTTTGGAAATGGGACTGGGCTACTTCACTTGATCAATCTTGCTGATCCCCCAGATGCGTCTTGCACATGCTCCCTGTAAGCTTTCATCTGAGCTCCTGTCCACTTTTAATGGATCCTGACCTTATAATGAACAGGCTTCATTAACCCTCTGTCAGATTTCTCACCCGAGCTGGAGGGAAGAGGGTGGTGGTGGTGGTGGTGGGGGTTGTTAAAAAAGCACAGGGTTGACTCTGAGCTGTGGAGCAGTGAGCTAGCATGTGGGCGTTTGATTTACGTTCAGAAATGCGTCATGCATACGCTCAAAGCTGCAACACTCTGTCACTTAGCCTCAGTGTTTTGGCATGTTTTCAGCATTTGTAGTCTGTCCCTCTAAACTCTGCAGCTCGTCTCTGTACCTCACTGTTTTGCTCGCTGCCTATTGTCACACAAGGTGACCCTCTAAACACTCCAGGAACCCTGCTGCGATCGCAGCCTTTTCTGCAGCAGTCAAATCACACAGCTCCGCCCTCTGTCCACCTGGTGGTGGTGTCTCAGCACCGTGCCACCCATTTTCTTCCCCTCCCAGCAGGAGGCGGGGCCTGAAGGGAGAGGCCAGTGGGTGGTTCTGTGTATTTGATGTTGCCCCCTTGATTTTGTAAGTTAAAGGAAATTTAGATGCCGCCACGTTTTGTGTGTGTGTGTGTGTGTGATTCTAAGTGCTTGTGTGCTTGCATGTAGAATGTGTTTTTGTTTTTTTCTCTTTTTATAACGAATTTATTTTCTCCTTTTGAGAGTCTCAGCAATAGCTATAATGAATTCCAGAAGGCTTTCCGTCTCTCTATTCTGTCACTCTTGACCTCCTATTTCACAGCAGGCCCAGTCGCCTGAAGTCCCTGCCATATGGCCATACTGAAGGATTTTTGGGATAAACTTAACTATTTCATAGAAAAATCCATTCATATAACTGAAAACATCGGGCTTGTCATGATCACCAGCAGCAGCTATACTGTGTGTATCTTTGTAGTGCGGTTGTCTCAATATAACAACTGTACAAAGCAAAGCTAATTTAATAGAACATTTCAGGACTAAACAGCATTTGCCAAGAAGGGAGGAAGTCATGTTTTCCATTATTTGATAGTGACGAGGGCGATCAGAGAGGAAACATTGGGAGAGAGAGGAGCAGGACATGCAGCAAAGATTCTCAACTGGAATTCGCATTGGATTTGGCAAATTGACAAGTTGACAAGCTGCTGGACGCCTAACAACTTGTGTTACGTTACAATGAACCGGCTCTATGTGGCCACACTCACCAGTATTGTTTAGAAATATGAGTCTGTAAAAACATTAAATCATATGTGATGCCTCTGTGTGACATCATGAAGGCGTGTCCAACCTCTCTCCCTCCAGCTGGTTGATTAGTAACCCAGCACACCTGGACCCAGTGTGCTGAGGTTACCTGAGCTCTCTCAGCACTCTCACCTCTCTCTCTGCTCTCCTCCTCCGGCCACCTCTGCAGGCACGCCATGTTTTGGGTTAGTTAACATTTGCTTGAGTTTCTCCTTTTGCCTTTGATTGCACTTCACAACACCCTCACACACAAACCTATCCACTCATGCACATCACACACAACTGACTGTACTGATGGTCACATCCCATCTTGTATATACTTAGTTTTGATATTTAATTTGGTTTCATTCGGTTCAGTTTGGTTTAATAAAGTATTATTTGGAAAGTTAACATGGCGTTGTCTCCCTGTTTGTTGTGACCACCTGAGCCAGGTCATGACATCATAAATTTGCAAATTAGTCTAAAAGTTTTAAGTAACAACAGCAACAAATCAATTCAGTTTTACTTCCAATAGCTCACAATTACAAAAGGCTTTATTATCTTTACAACAGCAAACAGTCTGTCCATAGGCCTTTGATTCTGATGATGTAAACTGGGCTTTACTTTGCCACTGTGGCTCAAACATTTCCGTCTCAATAGTGGCAAAGACCTGAAAATAGCCAACTTGTCTCCATTTTTAATTCACCCACGAGCTTTGTTGTCTGTTGTGTAATGAACATTATGGCCTCAGAGTCCCACAGCTGTGACTGTTGATGTTTAATCTTGTAAGATTTAACTTCACTTACGCTATAACTCGAGATCACGTTAGATAAAATTTAAGTGTAATCATTAAGATAAGGGCCGGTGAGTGCTTTTGATTTTAACACGGGGGTAGCGCTAAACATAGAAATAATAATCACAGTTCATCAGCTCAACATGTTGAAAATAAACCGGTAAAATATGCATTGTCCTCGGAGACAGACTCGCTGGTTGGATTGGCTGCTCGGGCGACATGTGCATCACCAGTTATTTCAGATTGTCACGAGCACAGATGGAAAAACAAATGAACAGAAATGTGTCCTCGAGTGTAAATATGCATTGTAAGCTGTTCACATTATCAGATTTGCAGATGGAGGTAACATATGCGCAGAGATATATGCTATCACCATGTAAAATTTGCAGATGGAGTTAATATCACAGCGCAGGCATTATTGCACCATGTGCCGAGCATCATGCACCGGCACTCTGTGTGGTTACTGTTTGGCGTCGCTCTGGTCAGTATGTGGGCAGCTGGCAGCCCCCAGCTCTCATGCCGATCGGGGAGGCAGATGTGGTATCACCTCGCTTAGCTCTTGTTTATACAGAGGAAGTTGAATCTATCTGTCTGTTGGTTTGTCAGACTCTCCTCCCTGGCGTGTTGAGCTGTGTGACAGAGAGATGGAGAGAGATGGAGGCTGGACTGGCAGAGTAAGAGCAGACTGTCTCTCTGTAATGAATATAAATGGGCTCCAGGTCTCACTCTCCTCATCTGGCTCCCCTCTCTGAAAACAGGTACGGGGCGAGGATGTGGGATGGAGGTGGCCCATCCTTCTTCCCTCCCTCTCCACACGCTCGCAGACTTCTATTGTATACAGAACACACACAGACACACACAATCATACCAATATGTCTCTGTCTTGATTTTGCGGTGACTGCTCTGTGGTTCAGTTCAGCCGAAACAGCTGTTAGTGAGACTCTGAGCACGAGGAAACTTCATCATAATGCTGTCAGAGTAACTGCTTTTCAGTGAAGTGGTGTTATATTTTTTGTGTTGCCATGAAAATCAGCTCAAACTATAATCTGTTGTTTTGCTTGCAATTTTACTCTATACACTCTTTATTTTCCTGCATGATAGTAATACTGAAACAATTAGTTGATTAAGTCACTTTTCAAGCTGAAATGCCCAAAAATTCTCTGGTTGTAGCTTCTGTATTGTGAAGATTTGCTTCTTTTTCATATCATTGTAAATTCAATATATTTGTGTTGAAATTTGCATGTAAACGATTAATCGAAATAATTATCAATCTGACGTCAAATACTAAATCTCAGTGTTGCACAAGCTGTTCTTTTTCTGCAAAGGTAAACATGAGTCATGAAGATATGATAAGATAAACCTTTATTTGTCCCACAGTGGGAAAATTCACAAAAGGTTGATGTCAGAAGTGGGATTCGAACCCACGCCACTATGGGGCTGTAACAGCTATATGAACAGCTATACAGTCTAATGCATAAGTGAAATAACTGATAAACAAATCGTTTTGGAGCTCATGATGTGTAATTGTTGTTTAGACTCGAGGAGCTGTACACCCCCAACTATGGAGCGAATGAATGGCCCTCAGAAAGTGTATTGAATTGCATTGTGTTGAATCCCAGCATGAACTGAACATTATAGGCTTCACAATGCCGTATTCACTGCAGGGCCTTTGCATGTCTGCAGTATGATAAGCTGTTTGTCTGGGTCTTTAGTTTGCTGTGCTTGCCAGAGAAGAGATTAAGACATATACTGTGCAGAATCTGAACTAGTTTGCTCTCTTGCTGTATCGCTCTGTCAAAGCACCCTTACCCTTGTCCTTATTTCCACTGCTTTTTATCCAGCCTACGAGGCGCTGATGGCGCCCACGTAGCACCAACAAACACTCCTTATCTGAGGCGCAGGACCTCCATTACCTCCTTACTTTGTCTTTTAATTACCTTTGGTGAAACACAGTCTTTGTAATTCTCTGCCCGGTATGCACTGTAAAGTGACATTAGTTTATTTTCTCTTTGCCATGTGCATTATCACCTATTAGTCAGCCTTCCCATTCAGGCCGTCATCATCTGATTCCCATGACAAATGAACTGTGCAGACATTTCTTCTGAGGGAGTCCTATGATTAGCACACATCTCCTCCATCTCTCTGAGTTGTTATTGCCGCTTTCCTCCTGCCGCTCTGCTCTTGATGTTTGTCATGAAAAGGATGAAAAAAAAACCCATCCTTAGCTTTATTCTGGTTAAGTGTCATCTGGGTCTATTTAGAAAGCTGTGAGGCTGTTAGCAGTGCTGCCAGTGTTGTCATGTTTTCTTAAATTGATTCCCTGTGATTACTTGGCATTTGCGGTGCTCTGTAAGGGACAGGATACAAGGAAATCACTTGGGTATATTGTGCTTTAGATATGCTGTGAAACAAAGCCCGAATAATGACACACACAGAAACACATATGTGTGTGAAAATCTGCATGTACGCCCTCACTCACTCATATGGACTATAATTAATTGCCAGGAAGTCTCAGGTAATTTAAATTGCAAATCAGTGCAGCCTTGTTCTCCCAACTTTTGTGATTAATATTTTATTGTTTTACTGAGCGAAAATGCCACCAGTGTTTTTCATCAGATACAAATAGCACAAAAGAAGAAAAGGGGGGGCAGTGGATTGAGGAAGATCAGATCCAGGCGTTATCTCTAAACATTAATTAAGCCGTGTCTGGCTCCGGAGCTGTCGAGGTCGCCTCTCCTGTCTCCAATCCACTGGCGAAGACAGAGGTCTCTCTCTCACTCTTCACCCGTTCTCTCATTTCTTGCTCTGTCTGCCTGTGTTCTCGGTCTGATACTCAGTTTCTGGCAAGTTTTCTCAGGTCCTGAACTTCTCTTTCAATCAGCTACTAATTAAACAGCGGAGAGGACTGGTTTCTCTGGCAGGAGATCGGGGGGGGGGGGCGTGCAGGTTGAGCGAGAAAAGCCAGATCCTGAGACCTTGTGATGACTTAGGTATGAATTGTGTGGAGAAGAAGTTGAGAGGAGCAGAGGATGGAAGCAGCGGAAATGAGAGATTTAGGCAGCGGAGAAATGAAGCTTTGAAACCAAACTGTCACACGCTCCTTTATAGTTTTTTTTTTTTTTTTTTTTTTTCCCCAAACGAGATTTTCAATCCCGAGAGACTGCTAGAGGAACAAAGAACCAGAAATTAGACAAAATAATGAGGAAGTTTCCTTTTGCCAAATAGAAAGTGAGATGTGATGTGGTCACTGCAGTTTAAATCTCAATCACAGCATTTCAGAATGGAAAAAAAAAAAGCTCAATGCAGGGTCTTTATAAAAACAACTTTGACCTTTTTTATAGTCAGCACTGGCTTTTGAAAGTACTGTATGACCTTGTGTGTTTGTCTGAGAGCAGACTGGCAGCTTGAGATGAAAGTCTTTAGTCTTGCACTTCACTTGGAGCCGCGGTGGACGGGTGCAGCCTGGCTGGAATCAGATGGCTGGCACAGCGCTCTGCTCCTCTCAAAGCAAAACAAAGGCGAAACCACGCGCAGACAAAGGAAGGCTTCCCCCAGCGAGGCGGAGCGCGCGCTGCTGCTGTGCTTTGAATGCTGAAGCCTCCTTTAAAACAAATGAATTCAGAGCCCTTACGTCCTACTTACGAGAAAAAGCTGCTCAATTAGACTAACCTTTCAATTAGGAAATTTTCACGACATGCAGAAACACAGGCACAGACACACCAGCGCTCGCACAAGGTCACAGCTTTTCCTGGTGCTTCACTGGTTTCAAGTTATTTTAATGACTGTGTTTCTGTGTCCCGACAGGGTGCCCGTAGCTATTTTGGAGTCTGGACGTCCTGTTGAACTGGATGCGACTGCAGCTCTCCTTACGGCAGGTGTTGCTTAAGAGGCAGCCAGCTTGACTGATTATTGGCCCCTACACGCCCCGTACCGCCTCCCCCCACATCTGACTGCTGCCCATTCAGGTCGTCTCTGCATCAAAGCTGGCGATGTCCAGAGTCCCGAGCCCCCCTCCCCCGGCGGAAATGTCCAGCGGTCCCGTGGCTGAGAGCTGGTGTTATACTCAGGTGAGGAGGGATGCACGACTCTGGGATTGGTTCCATAGCCTAACTCGCTCTAATCATAGACTGTATAAAATATGGACATAGTGTCCGTGACGTCACCCATAGGTTTCTGAAGAGCAAAAATGAAGCAAATCGTAGTGCTTAGCCATCTTGGTAGCCTACCTCCGGTTACTCCAAATATGGACAAAGAGGTGGAGCGAGGGCGGAGCTGAGGCGGGTCGAATGAACGCTATTGCCTGAAAAAAAGCCGCTGAAAAAAGCTGCTTTATTCGAAATAATCAAACTAGCTATGGCTAACCAGCTAGGTTAAATGCCAAATAGCGCTGCTAGCCGGCTAACCCCACGACGATCTCTTTCCCAAACTCAGTGACTAGAATTAGCCGGGGTGACGCCCTTTAGACCGTCAGTTCATAGCTGTCAATCAAAGTGGCGCCACTTAGATTGACAGCTATCAATTGTGCATAATGATGTATGCTGTATATTTTAAACGAACGCCTTATAAAAAAATTCGCCCCCCCTAGAGTTGTCATGGAGTAGAAAAACAGCTTATGAGACTAGAGCCATGTTTTGAACCAGGCTGTAAATATGTTTTTTTTCTGTCATAAAATCGGACATTTTAACATGGGGCTCAGATGTAATTGACTCACTTCTGCAGCCTGCTCTAGTGGTTATTCGAGGAACTGCAGCTTTTTTGCACTTCCGCATTGGCTTCATTTTTCAGCGCCGGAGGTTGCCGCTTGGCTCTAATTCAGAGTCTCCATCCAATTCCATGTCAACAGATAGTTTCTTTTGTTGCTGATCAAGCACACAGTTACAACTCAATACGAGGTGAGATGCTTTATTTCTTATGTGTTGAAGGAGAACTCCACCAGTCTGTTTACAGGTCTTGAAGAGCACAACTGCAGATGTGAAAACAGTTGTATAAACAGCTTTTTGTGACTCGAGAGAGAGATGTGTGAAATCTGATAAACTGCCTCAGGTGATGTCACTTGAGTCAGTGTCGGTTGGATTTGAAGACTCACACTTTGAAAAATGAATAGAATCTGAGGGTGTGTAACCCACTCCTCACCTCTGTGTGTGGTTGGCTACAGGCAGGACACACTCAAGTCTCCGACCCAAATGTTGGCTGTTGGCTTGCATTGTGGGTAATTTTGGCCAGGTTTTGAAAAAGGAAGACAAATGCGTGGATAAAAAGTAGATACCTGTTTCTGCTGCAAAGATTTTGATGCTTTTTTTGATGACTGATTTATTTCCCTCAAACTGTATCTGAAAGCTATGTGCAATAGGAGAGAAACACACTGTTGCTTGGAGAACATAACTAACACTGATAAGCTGGGATGAATCACGTAACTTTGCTAATTTGTTTTCTATGAAAAATGGCTGTCATTTTGTGTGTTTTCTTTGTTTAAAGGACTTCGTGTGCTCTGAAATCGTGTTGTAGTCACTGCAGAAGAGGCTTTGCTAGTTCAGACATCACTTTCCTGTTCAGGCAGATAAAGTATGTCATTGATGATGTCTGTTTTATCATCTCCACCATGTCTTTGCAAAATTGTTTTGTTTTTTCCGTTGCCACTTTTTACAATATCCTTTCT
This sequence comes from Centropyge bicolor, assembly GCA_037975185.1. NCBI lineage: Eukaryota > Metazoa > Chordata > Actinopteri > Pomacanthidae > Centropyge > Centropyge bicolor. The sequence goes on along the minus strand of JBBMOC010000103.1, from coordinate 40,724 downwards.
TCTTTCCCTCCGTTTGTTGTCAGTGTTTATTAAGATGAAAGGCAGTTTTGATGTGCGGTTTTGAAGTCCAGGCTGACCAAGCACCACTTACCCATATAGAATAGATAAATATATAAATAAAGAGATCTGGTTTCAGCCCTTCCTCTGTCTTTTCTGTGCAGATCAAAGTGGTGAAGTTCTCCTACATGTGGACCATCAACAACTTCAGCTTCTGCCGCGAGGAGATGGGAGAGGTCATCAAAAGCTCCACTTTCTCCTCAGGAGCCAACGACAAACTCAAATGGTTAGTGAAGGCTGGACAGCTTTTCTCGCCTCTCTTTCTCAAGGATTATCCACTTGTTGTGTCTTTGAGAGGTAGAACATTGTTTTCAAGATGTCGCACCCATCAGCATCCAGTTGCCTGCTTCAGATGTATCTGCCTTCATCTGGTCTGTATTAACTCTGATGTTAACTCACGTGTTTGGAATGATAATTTTTGTACCACTTTGTCATGTTTGAATGTAGCTAAACCTGGCTCTATCTTCACTTTCTCACATTGCAGTGGGGCTCAGAGTGAAAGATAAAACCACAATCGATGCTCAGATAAATGAATATGTGTCAAATGTAAATTAAAGCATAGTAAATTCACTTCAGTTCAGCTCTGTAGAACACAGAGTCAGACAGTTTTGTGGGAAACCTTGCTTATCTCTTGAGGTCACAGAGGCAGTCACAAAATCTGCAGCGGCATGGGGATGGGTGCCTTTTTTAAAAATCATATACCTGTGGCTCTGCCATAAAAAATCGGGGTGTCACACTCCTCAAGAAAACTTATTCGAGTGTCTGGAAAGGAGGCTTTAGCCAGTTGGTAAAACACAAATTTAGGAGGAGCAGTGATATTTCAGTCAGCACTGGTTCGCTCTGCAAGTTGACCCTGAAGGAGACCTAGAACGCTCTGGAGGGATTACTCATCCGACCTGGTCTGGCAAAGCCCCAGGATCCGCCAGGAGGAGCAGGACAAAATGGCTACCTTTCATAGCCTGATGGGCTGACAGCTGCATTGATTGAAGAGCCATATAAACTGCTCTCCTGTTTTAGACAGTTGGCTCAACTCAAGATATACTGGCAAGATAAGAATAAGGATTTTGAGAAAGTAAAGAAAATGACATGACATTGTTTGTGTTCACAGAAGAGCTTCCAGAGCTCAGGGAAACAGATTCTGTAGCTCACGAAAAAAAAAAAAACATGACCGCAGACATTTTGAGGGGGCTGAAAGTAATGACTGCAGCCTTGGGTAAACTAACACACAACAGCAGGTCTGGGATTGGTGAGTTACCTGCTTAAATTAGAAACAAATGGAGATGTGCAATTTCAGAGAAAAACCACATTTAGTTTGAGTTGTTTTTTTGACATCATGCTATTAGTCCACTTCCTCCTTTAAGTGCTGAACCAATATTGTCGACCAGCTTTTTTTAATCTGGGTGAACAATTTTTGGCTGTTTACTTTCAGCCCTCTGTATCATACCTCACTGTCAGTAGCATTATTGCTTGTTTCTCCAATGCTCTCATAGGTGCTTGTTAGAGAAATGAGATCCAAAGTGCACTGCAGGTCAGCCCCACACCATTAGGCATTTCGGCATGAGGCCACAAATTGTAAGAATAACAATAATAAAGAGACTTACACGGTTTGTTTTACACTGAATTAGTACAACCCTGTCAAGAATTTGGGGTATGTTTTCTACAATATGGGAAAATATTGATGCTGCACGCTGATGCTGAATTCATTCAGTCACTGCCATTTTTCTTTTACCTTCCAATGGATTTTTAATAGATGTCATTTGAGTATGCAAGTATTAGAGTTATTGGTCAATTGGCTACCAAATGAATTATACATTATAGAATATATGGAATATATGGTATATCCCGAATTTCCCCTATGGGGGATCAATAAAGAATTATCTTATCTTATCTTATGTATAGACATTGATTTTTTTTTTTTGTCGGCGTTGAGCTCCAGCACATAAAGATTGTTAGTGTGTTTCATAAAGCGTTTGCACCGTGTATTGGTCTCGAAAGCTTCCCAGATGCACGTGTTAAGTAAGAGTCCATATGGCCGTCGTAATGTGATTCATGTCACTCTTTTCAAACTACACAACAGCGTGTGTGACAAACAAACCTTATGTTACAAATGCATTGTGCAAAGCCATGATTCTCATGCTCTATGTAAACATGAAAGGACTGTGACTCAGCCGTAGCTTTGATGTACTGAACACTACAAGCCTTTTGAATACCCTGGGTGAAATATATTGTTCGTGTGCCTGACGTGTTTCTGTTTTGAAAGCGGGTGCAATTTGCCTGGAACATTGGATCCACAGTAGATTTAGGAATCTTGAAATGAAAGGAGCATTTGAAGTTCAGGAGCGCAAGCTAGAAAGCTGCGTCCCCAGTCGGAGGTAGAGGTGGGTCAAATAATCGATGTTGTGTTACAGTTGTGTTTTCTCTCCTGTGCGCACTTGAACTATGAAATGTTCTGCTTTTGCCAGTTAATCCTTTTGCCAGTTTATTGCTGACATTGAAATATTGGCATATGTGTTCATGTTGCTGCATTTGTGTTAAAAACACTCAGACTCTTTGCTCTTCAGTCCACCGTGTTTCATCTCCGCTGTCTGTAAAACTCTGTGAAACTGAACACACTCATTATGGAGTGTGTTTCTGATTCTAACTTTGTCAATGAAAACGGCTATTTTAGTGCTGTTTTCCGCTTCACTTGCTATGTGCAATGATCATGTATGGTGAAATATTGTTTTCCAGGGTAAACCTTTTCCATGTGTGAAGGAATGTCACTACTAATAGAATAATATTATTATTGCATACAAACATTAAGAACTTCCAGGAATTGCATCATCACATTGCCTTTTAGTTTCATCTGTCACGTAGTGTCCGTGACGTCACCCATAGGTTTCTGAAGAGCAAAAATTAAGCAATTCGTAGTGCGTAGCCATCTTGGTAGCCTCCAAATATGGACAAAGAGGTGGAGCGAGGGCGGAGCTGAGGCGGGTCGAATGAACGCTATTGGCAGAAAAAAGCCGCTTTATTCGAAATAATCAAACTAGCTACGGCTAGGGTTAAATGCTAAATATCGTTGCTAGCCGGCTAACCCCACGACGATCTCTTTCCCAAACTCAGTGACTAGAATTAGCCGGGGTGACGCCCTTTAGACCGTCAGTGGCTAGTTGTCAATCAAAGTGGCGCCACTTAGATTGACAGCTATGAATTGTGCATAATGATGTATGCTGTATATTTTAAACGAACGCCTTATAAAAAAATCCCCCCCCCTAGAGTTGTCATGGAGTAGAAAAACAGCTTATGAGACTAGAGCCATGTTTT
>JBBMOC010000103.1:0-37265 GCA_037975185.1 Centropyge bicolor | reverse complement strand
AATGATGTATGCTGTATATTTTAAACGAACGCCTTATAAAAAAATTCGGCCCCCCCAGAGTTGTCATGGAGTAGAAAAACAGCTTATGAGACTAGAGCCATGTTTTGAACCAGGCTGTAAATAAGTTTTTTTCTGTGGTAAAATCGGACATTTTAACATGGGGCTCAAATGTAATTGACTCCCTTCTGCGGCCTGCTCTAGCGGTTATTCGAGGAACTGCAGCTTTTTTGCACTTCCGCATTGGCTTCATTTTTCAGCGCCAGAGGTTGCCGCTTGGTCTAATCAGTGTGTTTCTTTCTTTTCCTACCTCCAGGTGTTTGCGTGTGAACCCTAAAGGCTTGGATGAGGAGAGTAAAGACTATCTGTCCCTTTACTTGCTCTTGGTCAGCTGCCCAAAAAGTGAGGTCCGCGCCAAGTTCAAATTCTCTATCCTCAACGCCAAGGGAGAAGAGACCAAAGCCATGGGTAAGTCTGACCTGAACCAAAAACTGATACTGGCCTGCACTCTGAAACACACGCACGTCCTCATTTTCATTTTCATTTTACCTCAGCACCACTTCTGTAATTTCCTTAACTTGTCATTGGAAATAAGTTGGCGTTAATAAGTGAGAAATTATTTAGGCCCAACCTGCACAGAAGTCTGTGTTCAGCAGAAAACTGAGGATATCTCAAAGTTTTATAGGTTGGAAATTAAAACCTGCTGTCACACCTGTGTCTTTGGGGCACTGAAATTTGTAAATATAGGAGGTGGGGAGTGTGTCTAATACTCCAAGTGTGTCTAATAATGTGAGGTATTGATAGCCATATGGGCTTGTGTAATCACTGCTGCTCGGATTCATTTCTAGTAAATATATAATTCAAAGTAGCGTGGGGCAATTTTGATTTTAATTAAAAAAGACCCAACCTTTTTACAAGTCCTCGTCCGCCTCTCTCCCCGTTGATGAATTGGAAATGAATGCGCCTCCAATTCCTGCTTTTTTTTAATTAGGTTATGTTATGGGGAGGAAAAGCAAACTTGTGTGGAATTGAATTAGCGAGGGCCAGATGTGACCGTTTCCTGGTTATCAGACTTTCTGGCTGCCTCCTCCTCTCCCGGTACCCTGCAGCATACTGTACAGGAAACATGGAGGAGGGAAGATGGGGCGTGGGAGGGAGGTAGGGAGAGGAGGGGAGAGGTGGGAGGCGGAAGTGTGTTTGAGTCGGAGGCGTACGCAGTGTAACTGTGTACAACCCCCTGCGGTGCAGGTTGTGTAGAAAGGGAAATCATTTTTCCTGCTGAGAAACATTCCCCCATGTGAACTTGACACCCCCACCTCCTCATGTGTACCTTCAGTCCCTCATTTGCTCACTTAGACCTCTCTCTCTCTTCTCTTTTAAATTCACGGTGTCACTTTTTATCCCTGTATTCCGCCCCTGGCCTGTAATGTTGGAAAACCACCTCCTAACTCACGACAGCTGAACCTTACTGCGGTTATTGTCCCTAAAGCTTTCTCTCCCGGCTATAATGCTGTGTGCTGGTGGCTGTGTGGTATTGTGGGGAGGATTTGCCTGCAGTGTGAGTAATAAACAGATCTTTGAGGTGTTTGACTTCACTGCTTGGCCATTTCGTGAGCGGCGCTCCCTTAAATGACCCCAGAAAAGGCTGAATGTGGGGAATACCGAGTCAAGTGAAGAGGATCTCATTTTCCTCTCCTCCTCTCTTTCTGTGTCTCAAGGGGCTTTCGGCTATAAATGGTGTGCTCTATGGTGCACGCCCCATCCCATTCTTGCCATATGCCCTCCTCCAATCTTCCCACAATCCCCCTGGGGAGACCTGGGCCCTCCACTTCGCTCGCCCTGTCACAGGAGAAAATTACCCAACTGCCAGCATATTTGTGACAGTTTAGTGAGCACTCCGTCTAAGAATATGGCAGTAAAGATTGCTCTATCGGTTCTGGATCATTTAGAATCCAATTTAGTCCAAGCCTCAAGGAAAAAAGACCAAATAAAAACAAAGTGCCTTAATTAAGAAAGCTGGGTGACTGTGGACTGTTTATGTGGCAGGTCACTGCTCGGCCTGCTTATACACGTTTGTCCCTGTGGGGGGGGCAATTTGTAATCCAATGCATGTTAAGTGTGAGTTCTTTAAATAGGAACAGTTAGGTAGATGGATAAGTAGATTATGAGTGAAGAAAGAAAAGTTTTGGAACTGTAGTGAGTACACTGTATTGAAGCACAGCAGAATAACATTGTTATCGAAGGCACATGTCAGAATCGTTCTGATGGAAATCCTCAGTGCTGAGCTGAGGAGCTGAAGTTTGTGTTTGAGGTGTCGGTTTGAATTTCTTGCTTTTGTAGCTTTTGGATGAGGCTCTCACTTACAAGCCCGTCTCTGTCATTAATGCAGAAGCACTGGCCGTACACGCTTTGTTTAATTTTACCCACACTCTGAGCAGTTATAAATGTTAATTTGTGTTGACGTCTTAACTGGTGTGTGCATATTGAGAATTAAAATATCCCCACAGTACTTAAGGGAGGGAGGTGGAAGTACAAGGCTGATCTACGATGACAGATTTTGACTGGAAAGCTTGACATTATCTGATGAAACACCACATCTGCATCAGTCAGCCCTTGAGCCCCCCGCTAGAGAGAGAGTGTGTGTGTCTGTGTCTGGATCCTCTGATGGTCCGTACTTGCTAATGGAGATAGATTCAGGCAGCAGTGGCAGCCCAGCACCCCCCTCCACACACACCGTACTCCCGCTCTCTCGGCTTGGCCACATCATTTCTCTCCCTGGCTTAATGTGCTGGTTCTCTCCTCTGAGGCTGTTGGGTGGGTTGTAACTTGTCTCTTGACACCCCCTCCCTTTCCTCCTTTTGCCAGAGAAAACAGCTGCCCCCCTGCAGACTCCTGTTCTGACAGCTCGGAGAGGAGAGATGGAAAGTTCTCATCCTCTGCCGCAAGCTGTTTTGTATTCAAATAGTCTCCTTGTTAAGTCTCCCCTACAGACAATGGTTTTGTTGTGTTGTAGCCAAAGGCTAAGTGAGCTTATGTGTGTATGAGTTGGCCGGAGAGTCTAGTTACAGCAGGTTTTGGTGTGGGCTGCATCTGTATTTTGTAGCAGGAGATTCAGTTTCTTTTTTTTTGTTGTTGCAGTTAATTGAAGCTCTGGGTGTGAGCTTGTCAGTCTGTTGCCCCCGGTAACTGATGGAGGTGATCAGGCATTCCGTGTGGGTGAGTGGAGCACGGCTAATAGACTAGAAGCTATTGGTCAGTCTTTACATAATCAGATGGTATTGACATTGGCAGAAAGAATGTCAATAAACATGTTTGTGCTGACACTAGCTTATGGAGCTCAATCTTCAATAGAGATTAGATTTTCTGCTCTGAAAGACTGTCTGTTATGTTTGTGTGTGTTTCAGCCTGCTTTATGCCGGCCACTGTGAAATCAGTGTGTAGGGAGAATAAAGTTTTAAATTAGATTTTTAAACTCAATTACTTTGGAGATAAATACACTTGTGTAGACTGGAGTCTGGTCAGTTAATGGCCATGCTAATTGCCCTTTCACGTCAATAGGTTTGAAGAGGTTGCTGAATGGACGTGAGTGCGGCCTGGTGGTGGTCGTGAGTGGTTGATTTTGTTGAACATGTGAAAGACGAGGCCAGAAGAGTGACAGACAGGAAGAGAGATGTTGACTCTGGCTGCTGTGTCGCCTGTTATTTTTCTACATGCCGGCTCGTCTTCTGGCGACCTTCTCGTTCTGTGTGCCAACCGTGCCCCTGAGCCCTCTGCCTGAATATGGATGGCCTGCTCTCTTAAACACCATGGCATCGCTCCCGCTTTCTTCTTCTTCTCTCTGTCTCCAGCTCAGATCTCAGATTTTTTTCTCACCTTCCTCATCACCTTCAGTCTTTTTTTGGCAGGATGAGAAACTTGTCTCTTCGATGCCGGGGAACTATCAGAGTGCAACACAGCATGGTAAAAACTTCATCTCTGCTCTATATTGAGTGGTATTTAAACATGTCTACATTTTGACTCTGACACAAATTCCATACTAATAATCCCATTTGTTAATTAGATCTATATGTCCTCAATACAAGTGTGCTGTGCCTCATAACACGTCCTCCTATCTGGCTTGCATGCTTGCTCTTTTTCATACCAGTCTTTTTCATCAGTCAAGCTTTTCCCGTGGCGCCGACCCCCTCCACCACTGTCCAGCTCTTTTTGGTATTCTGGCAGAGTGTTTGCACTCCCGCCACCTTGGCCGGCTCACTGAAGGAGTGAGCGCCAGCGATCTGACCTGCAGTTGATTCTCTGCCAGTGCAGGTTTCTGATGCCCCACTAGAGATGGCAGCATGACATTAGCTGAGCTCAGCACACACACACACACACACACGCTCATCATCGGTGCCTTTATACATGTGCACATTCACACATACACACAGGCCCCTCACTGTCACGGGTCTGCACTGAAGAAGTCACACCTCTCCGTCCCTTTTCCCCGAGTCTGCCCGAGCTGCGTTCAGCATTCCCTCTCACATCTCCTCACCTCTTCCTCTCGGCTTGCTCCCCCTCCCCCAGTCTCACTCCTCACTCTTGCCAACATCCCTCCTCACACCCGAATTTAGCTTTAGATACAGCCACTGGGGAAGTCCTCGCTCATCACTCCTGGTTGTGTTTCATACCCAAATAACACAACTTCACAAGGAGATTGTGTGCCTTGGGACTTCATCGGGGTCTCTCATGCTTGGTCTTATCAAACATGTTGAAAGGACATGAAAGAGTGGGTGAAAGTCAGCAGAGAGAGAGTTTCTTTCCCGACTCTTGAGAGGGATCCAGGTACTCAGTCTTATTGCTTTGTGTCTACCCAGCCACAAACAGTACAGTGTACCGAGGCCACAGAAGTTTGACTCTCTTTTCAAACCTGCTCGGCTCCAGTTGAGAAATCTCAGCGTCTTTTTTGGAAACACTGACACTGACTCTGTTACACAGCGGCAGAACATTGAATAAAGTAGAGTGCTGTGAAAAAGCGGAATGCATAGATTTGTAATTTTTGCGCATTGGCTTCCACGCATGCTTATGCTTATGCGTGTGTGTGTGTGTTTGAATGGTGATTTCTGTCAGCTTCTTTGCGTACACAGTCTCTGGAGGCAGGGGATTACAGTGAAGGACCCCCTGCATGAGCAGTGGTGGGAATAACTGCATATGCACTGCACTCCTTCCACCAATCCCCTCTTTGGCTGCCTGCTCCCTCAGATCCAAACAGGGGATTTGACACAGGATCTTACAGCGGCATTGACACTTCATCTTAGTGCTTCCCACTGTGATCTGTCAGCAGATCTCCTGTTGGGATCTCGGCGCAAGAGCAGCCTGAAGAGAGGTGTGTTTGAACTGCTGGGGCTAAACACATGTAGTGTGCACACTCTGCAGATATGTGACCGTGTGGGGTGATGACCTCTTGGTATGTGGTGACCGTGCACTTTCAGTCGACTTTTAACAGGAGTGTTTTCTAGTTCATGCCCTTTAACTGAGTCTAAAGAGGGCTTAAAAGTTGTCTTAGGACTCTTTTTATTATCAACTCATCTGCCGATCACAATTTTCCATTTTCCATACATTGTCACATTGCTTCTTTTGTCCAACCATGAGTGCATAAGATAAGATAAGATAAGACTTTATTCGTCCCACAGTGGGGAAATTCACATGTTACAGCAGCACAGGGAATAGCAGCAGTTAAATATTAAGAACAAATAACAGTCAAAAAAATAACAATCTAAAAAAAGGAGATATACACAAGTTCGCATTACTTATTTACACTTTTGAGTATGGATATGAAATATAAAATCTGAAATATAAAAATATATGACCAGTAAAAATACACAATGGGCCTAAACTGAGGTAAGAAATGACAGCCTAGATACGGAATATTAAATATTAAGTACTAAATAACTTTTATGTAACTAACTGTAAATAACTTTCATTTGCTATCATAAATGACAAAGAAAAAGCAAATCTGACATTTTTTGCCTGAAAAATGACTGAAACCATGATCGATTATCACTGTATTTGACAGTTAAAATTTTTTTTTGATTGACTAAACGCCTAAATGTTGCAGCTCTATCTGGCTCCAACACATAAATTGAATCCAGTTTGTGGATGGATGTAGGTTGTTTACATGTCCCTCAAATCTCATGAATGATGCAGTGGAGGCCTTACAAGGTCCTCAATACACGAGTTCAGTTAAACCATTTGTGTAGTGTGTTCTGGTGAGCATTCAGGATGCTCACGCAGGCAGTTTTCATTCTGACGCCTTTTTCCAGTTGCGCACTGTTCTTATTTCCTATTTTAAAAGTCTAGAGTAGTGCTGCATTTCACCTCATGGTATTTCATGCCTCTGGGGATATGATAACATTTACATTAAAATAATCCTCATGCACAGGTTGAAATCGTTGAAAGACGTCTCTTGCAAATCACAGCCTGCTCGGCACCTCGCCACCCTCTTAATACTTACAGTATGTTCCAATCTGAGAGCTCCCGTTTGGGTTTGCATGGATTCTTTCGGATTTAACTCATGCACAAATGCTCATTTACATATATGGTGTTGATATACTGTGTGCACACTGGGGACACGAGGCTTTTACACATTGTCAGTACGGCCAAATGAGCAGTGGACGACTCCTTCTTGTTTTGCTGAAAACACATGAATAATGAATCGGTTTTCTAGTGGTTCTTTTGTAGCTTGGGGGGCATTTTCCTGCGTCATTTAACCCTTTACACGATACACAATAACCTACATATAGAGACTTAAGTTATTACATTCATGTGTCTTGTCTGTCCTGATAGAAATGGGCAGAGATGTCTCTGTTCAGAGAAAGGGTCTGTCACTGGAGCCGGGCTCAGCTGAACACATTCAGAAATCCCAGAGCAGTGCCCGAGGAAACATTTCCTTCTCATTAACAAAATGGCGAATGATGTAATTTCTCCAAAGAATGGTGTTACAACCCTCCAACAGAGCTCCAGTTACTCGCAGAATTTATGTGTTGGTGCCTTGCTTTCTTCCTATCGTCAATTAGCTTTAATTTGCTGTGATCTCTGTAGCAGTCATAGTCCGTAGTCATTATCTTTTGACCTTGTATGTGAGCATTTGTGACTGTTAGGTGACTGTAGATAGCTGTTACCGCCCCCACAGTGTGACTATTGTACACACAAGAACTCCAGCGCCTTTCCTGTGTCTTTGTAGTGCAACTGAGTGTTACCGAATCCTTCCTGCCACTGTCAGAGATAATTGGCACTCCATAAACACATGATAATTGGACTGCTTTGATCCCTGCAATTTCTCACTTCTTGGCCAAAGAGGCACAGCAGTTCTGTCTCATGTTTACCACTAGTCTTTATGTGGCGGCGAGAGGATACAGAGAGTGAAAGAGGGAGAGAGAGAGATTCTGTTTTCTTCTGAAGTGTTAAAAGCTCCCTGCAGGCAATACTTCCTGCACCCAGCCTCTTTCGCCATTGTTCCTCCGCTGCTTATGGCCGTGACTCATAACAAACTTTCTCTTTCGCACACACAGTCACACACGCAGAGCCTAATCACGTTGTGAAAAGTCTCCAAATAATCTTGTTTCTCCTTTTGTTTGTCCGTGTGTTTTCTTTCCCAGAGAGCCAGAGAGCGTACCGTTTCGTCCAGGGGAAAGACTGGGGTTTCAAAAAGTTCATCAGGAGGGACTTCCTGCTGGACGAGGCCAACGGTCTGCTGCCTGATGACAAGCTCACACTTTTCTGTGAGGTAAGGGTCGAGAACACAGGTTATTAGTTTAACACGCTCACTTCAGAAGGAAATTCATAGTTCAGGACACATTCAGAAAAAATAATCCTGGTGATGCTACTAGATCAAAAATATTTTTAATTTTGCAGGCAAACACAGACTTGGTTGACCTTTCAAACCAAAATTGTGATATTGGATCACACTGATGCAAAACTTCTCTGATAAATTTAATGGAATCTAAAAATAATGAATACTGTTGAAATATCTAAATGTATTATTTGTATTGGTGGGTTTTGCCTGGGAGTGATCACAACTGTAATTCTTGTCTCACTCATCTTTTTATTCAACACTACCGCTCATTGTATGTCCCTGTTAGTGAATAATGTATGTTTTTATTGGTACTACATAGCCTCTGGGTTTAGATCTCTCTCTCTCATCACTAACACACAAGCTGATTGTCATTCAGCCGGCATGGTGGCTTGGCTCCGAATCCTCTGATCCAAAGCTGGCTGCTGCTCCTCATTCAAAATTCCCTTGTTGTTTTTCAGCTGTAACACAGGGGGCAGCAGAGGTCAACTGTCCTCTCGCTCACTCCCCTCTGCTCCTCGTAATGGAGCCAGGGAGCAGGGAAGAGGTTAAACTTTCTGGATATGTTAATGCCTTAGTTGTAATGCATGCACCCATAAATGTTTAAAAAGCATGGCAGTGGCTGTTTAAAACAATTCTAATTAACCCTGCGGGTATGGAGGAGAGCATGTCTTGAAGTTTTCCCTTTTTGTAGCGGAGCAATGTGCAAGTCTGTTTAAAGTGTTTCCAAACTGGGCTTATTGACAGAGGGGTAGGAGGGGCAGTGCTGCTTCTCCAGAGCCATGTGGGATGGAGGGTAGAGTCGTGTGTGTGTGTGTGTGTGTGTAGGAGTATCTTATGCATATATTGTGTGTGTTTGTGCAGGCGTGTCTCATTGGGACGTAATTTTGAGGATGAGACTGTTTGCTGGAGAGAATGAGCCGGAGGAGAGAGGGATTAGTTACCTTGAAGAGTCCTCTCTCACTGAATTCATCCACTCTCCTGAAGGGGAGGAGGCGGGGTTGCTGGTTCAAGTCCTCGGTGGCCACTTCCTCCCCCGTATATTTCTGTTGTACGGTGGTAATTAGCCGGCTCTGGTGATGAACAAGGAAGGCAGGACAAAACCTGATTTATATAGCACATTTTGTACACAAATAAAAATCAATGTGTGTAATATAAAAAAATGTTTACAACAAAATGAGAGTAGAAAGTAGATAAATAAAAATGGCAGAGAACATTTTCTATATTTTTAAAGATTAAAAAGTAGTCTCAGGTCCTACAGGAAAATTCTCCAACTTCTTTGCCATTTTTTAACCTCGGGAAAAATGTCTGTGGATGACCTGAGCGGGCTGCAGAGTTCATGCTCTGAAAGCAAGTCAGAGAATTGACATATAGACAGGCAGCAGCATTTTAAAATCAATTCTCAAACATGTGTGTGTGTTCTAGAAAAAAAAAAAAAAGGCAGTCTGGAAGTGGGATGTTGTGTGCAGTAGATGATGAGATTGCCAACAGTGAGGTCTGGTGGTGTTTTCGACCAGCACATGGGCAGGATGGTTGGCGGAGTCGGGTTTTGGGTGGATGGTGGTAAGAAAGTGCTGAACGGGTGTTTGAATCTCTTTCCCTGGTCTTTTTCCATGTGAAAGTGAAGCCCAGTGTTTACCGTCAGAGACCTGGCTCTGCTTTCGTCCAGATGGTCTCGTCCGGCATCTGAGAGAGCCCCATCGCCCCAGAGCCCAGCTCTCTCCCTCTTCTCTCTCCTCTCATCCCCTCCACTTCCTCTTTTTCCCCTCCATCTTATCTTTCATTCAAACCCAATCTCCTCCTCCTCTTTTCCCTTTTCCTTTCATCTCTCGCTGCCTCCCACTTTGAGCATCACAGTTTCTTACTTTTTTCTCTACCTTCACATCTTCCCCCATGTCCCATGCCCCCCCCCCCCTTCTGCTCAGCCCTACTTTTCCTTCCTCCCACTTTGCCCTCCTTCGTCTCCCGTCTTTCTTGCTCTTTATTCCATGTCGTGGTGTGTCAAAGAGGCGAAAGGCTACGAGGAGAAGCCAGATCACTGTGGGAGGGGGAGGGGGGGGGATACTGGCTCAACCTCTCTTCCTGACCCTTGGTCCCTGTGCTCGGTTCATTTGCCTCCGGAGACATTAGTAATTCAAATTTAGCAAAGGGAATCTGGCTATATGTCATGTTGGAGAGGGCCTGAACAACACCAGCCACTGCTCGCTCTCTCTCTCTCTCTCTCTCTCTCTCTCTCTCTCTCTCTCTCTCTCTTTGTCTCGCTCTTTGTCTCCATCTCTCCTTCCCTCTCCATCCCTGCCAAAGCGCTGCAGACACCTGCAGGTATTTAATGAGGAGATAGCTCCCATTAAAGGTGCTGCGTTGGCTGTCAAAAGAGAGCATGAGGGGACAGAGCGAGAGAGATAAAGAAGGAGGGGAAGGAGGCGCAGCGAGAGGAGATTGAAGAAAGGGCCTTCTCGGGGGAAAAGTGGGCACGCTGGGTGGCATGGAGCCGCGGGGGTGAAGAACAGACAGAGGGAAAAATAGGGATGATACAGGATGAAAAACAAAAGGCAAAGGTGGATTAGATTTCGTTCTAATGTTTTCATGTGGATGAGATCTGTTTTTACCTTCCCTTCTCATCCCTCCTCTAATGAGACGCAGAGGTTAAATCCTCTCTCTCTCTGCCTCTCTCTCTCTCTCTCTCTCTCTCTCTCTCTCTCTCTCTCTCTCTCTCTCTCTTTCCCTGTGAGCTCGGCAGGTAACCTCTTGCTCTGAGGTCAGACCGTTGCTATCGGCCTGTTCGTGCTATAGATAATGCAGATGCTCTGAGAGTTTTTAGAGGAATACCAGACACTCATGCCGGGTCCTGTGTCTCCAGGAAAATCTCCACAACTTTGTACTGTGGTGATTTGCCTGCAGGCTGAGTCGTGCTGACTGACACTGCTCTGGAGGTCTGTTTTGACTGACTAAAGGGAAGAGAAGGGGTTGTTTTTGGAAGGCAGAAGTTTATGTTGAAACATGTCTGTCAGTCATGTTAAATTGGCTGCTGAAAAGCAGAGGAACACAGTTGTCTACCTGTGCTCAGCCAGAAGGAGAGTCAGAGAGCTGCAGGACACGCTGGGCTTATTTCACAGAGGAGGTCGCCGTTTCCTGCGCGCGCTGCTGTGCAACATGTAGGATACAGCCTGATATTCTCTGTATCCACCATGCAGACACAGCATACTGTATCAATTATTACTCTGCTTTAGCCATTGACAGGCTACACGTTATCTGTCTTCATCTCAACCAGAGACATTCTGACGGACTGATGTCCACAAGAAAGGTGAAGGAATTCCCAAAACTTGGAGCGTGTGATTGTTTGACTTCAAGGAAGGACTGATACCTGCTGCTCTTGTTCTTAGTCATGTGGCCACTTTGATCAATAAAAAGCCTTTTTAACTAAAGCACCTCGACAAAGCAGTATGCCTTGACTGCTGTGGGAATTCACCCCCCCCCCCCCCTTTTTTTTTTGGACATCAATTGACTGCCTGTGCATCAGAGCACCTGTTGTGGGTCACTTTGCTGTCAGATCCAAGAAGTGCTTCTTCATTTGATTTTTTATCCTGATACATTGTTTTGCCGATGTGGACTGATGTCGGCCTTCTCTTAAAAATGCCATTGATTTTATTGTCTTTTCAAGTGGCGAGCGCCTGTGAAATTGAGAGCTACTGCTTATTTGGTCTTATTTACACATAAATTAAATGAGATGGCGGGGGGGAGATGAAGAGAGTTCAGTATACATCACTGACGTGCGGCAGAGGAGAGAACAGAGCCAGATTTACTGGGGCTCTTGTGTCTGTGTGTTTGGGGCAGATGTGACACAATCTGCCCCACGTGTTGTGTTCATCAAGGCTGTCTGCAAGGTGCACATCTCTTCTCATTGCATATGCATTTGAGGGAGGATCGAGCAAATAGTAGGAGGAGACATGTTAATAGAGGTTGGTTATGTGTTGCTGCTGAGGCCTACAAGAGCCACAAAGAAGATAGTAGTGGGAAAAGAAACATGAAAAAAAGACTTGTATATAACTTAAAAACCCATTATTAGAAACAAACATGAAGCTGTTTTTAATGGAAATTATATCTGATCAACACAAAGGATGTTGTGGTTTGTGCTGAATTGTAACGTCACTACAGGCTTCAACTAAACTTCATCTTGTTTTGTTTGTGTTTGGCTGCGTTTGCCTCAGTATTAATATCCATGTCAACACCATCTGTGTAATCCAAAAGCACACACGTCCTACAATGATATCACTCTGTTGGTTACAATGACCGACAAGCTGATGGTTAAGTCGGTCCTCGTGCATTCTTTTTTCATTATGGGTGGGTTGGTTAGTTTCCCTGAATCAAATTTGATTCCATAGATGTTTGTATAGTCTCCAAAGTTCAAGGGGAGTGATCAAAAATATTATATATAATATAATATATAATATTATTGGAAAAGAGAAAAGAAGGATTTTAACATATAGAAATATTCAAAATTACATTTATAATTAACGCAGGGACACAGGATTAGAGCTTGGAAAATGTATTTTTCTTTTCAGTGTCTTTAAGATAAAATTACACAAAGCTGAAAATATGGTTCTCCAGAGCTTGAATGTTCATTTTTGCCTAAGTACATAATAAGCACCACCTAATTGACAGTGGTAACATGTGAGGCAAAATAAAAGGCGATAAGCTTTGTCTTTGCATTTTTTTTATTGTTAATGTACAGTATGATAAGCAGTCATGCTGGCTCATGCACCTCTCTGGCACAGATGGGTGATGATGTGAGGATCAGCGCCTGCGTGTGTCAACTGGACGATGAGCCAGCGTTTGGTTCATCTCGTGCACATGGATGATCTCTGATGCCATTTACTGAAATCTATTCAAACCGACGTCTTGGTCACCGCTTGCCGGTCGGAGGTCTTTTCTTTAAGACTCCTTCACTGCGTCCCTCCTGGAGTGAGGTGGCGGTGGGAGAATAAATGAGTGGGGTGCTGATGTTCAGCTGTTTCCTCCTCTTCCTCATGGTGTTAGTGCGGCTCGCCTCTCTTGTCGGTGGGTAAGCACTTTGCCGGGTGACAGCACCCATCCTTCACAGGGCCCTGCCATATGCCGTGCTGCTGTCAGAGGAGATGACTGCAGATGCTCCAGCTGCTCCCTCCCTGCACACTGAAACACACACACACACACAGAACCAGCTCTCGGAGCAGGATAAAGAGGCAGAGGTGGGAAGAGACGAAGGGTAGAAGCAGTGAGGGAGGAAGGATGCACACAGAGATTTGGCTTTGTGTAGGCTAAAGGGAGGAAGACAAAAACAATCTTTCATTCCTGGGAAATGAGGTAAAATATATTCACATAATTCTGTTTTTGCATAAACAAGAACAGGGAGCGAACGTGAAAAGGTAAAATCATTTGGATCATCTAAAAGGGGGCATTGGAGACCTAATCAAAGAGGTGCAAATCCAAATGCTGATTGAGGGTGAGACAGAGGAGGAGCATGAGCAAACACAGTGCAAGCTTGACACTTCTCTTGCAATGGGATTTTTACTGTGATAGTAGCTGGTTGACACCCGTTTTGGAGCCGCGACGGAGCCTTTAATTGATACTGCCTTTGCAACACCCGACATCAACAGGTCTTTTATATCCCATCAAAAGCCCTTTGCTTCTCCGCGAGTAAAGACAGCAGAAATTGAACAAACAGGCAACTTTTGCCTGCATATTTATTTGTTTTCTTTGTCCAAACATTTCCTTCAAGCCTTTTAGATCGGGCCTCCGAGTCTCAAAGCTATCACTTTAGTGTGTGTGATCTTCCAGCAGAGAAAACCAAACTACTTAAAAAGAGACCCAAATGGCTAGTGCTCACAGACGGCATGCAGAGGCACATGCTCGCTGCCAGTGTGTGTCTGTGTGTGTGTGTGTGTCTGTGTGTGTGTGTGTGTGTGTGTGTCTGTGTGTCTGTGTGTCTGTGTGTCTGTGTGTCTGTGTCTGTGTCTGTGTCTGTGTGAGAACAAGGTTGGCCAGGCACCACACTTGGCTGTGAATCCACACAGGCCACAACGCTCGTTCAGCGACGTGACTTCAAATCATGCATGAAAAATTCCTCTGTCTGTGCACATTCACCCTCAGACCTCGGTGTCGCTCGCAGGTCGGCCTGTCTGTCTGACGACTGAGCCGCCGAAGTGGACACAGCTGGGTCCCTGCAAACAGCCACTGAAACCACCAGCCTGACTCCTGGTTATTGGTGGGGACGGCGAGTGCAGTTTAATACGACAGGTCTACTTGTCAGGAATAATAACAGAAGAATTTGTTTACAGTGCAGCCAAGAAACTCTTTAGTGAATAAGGCTTTTTCCATCCAGCCATGAGCAACCAAGCGGCAACCTCCGTCGCTGAAAAATGAAGCCAATGAGGAAGTGCAAAAAAGCTGCAGTTCCTCGAATAACCGCTAGAGCAGGCCGCAGAAGGGAGTCAATTACATTTGAGCCCCATGTTAAAATGTCCGATTTTACCACAGAAAAAAACATNAAGGCGTTCGTTTAAAATATACAGCATACATCATTATGCACAATTCATAGCTGTCAATCTAAGTGGCGCCACTTTGATTGACAACTAGCCACTGACGGTCTAAAGGGCGTCACCCCGGCTAATTCTAGTCACTGAGTTTGGGAAAGAGATCGTCGTGGGGTTAGCCGGCTAGCAACGATATTTAGCATTTAACCTAGCTGGTTAGCCGTAGCTAGTTTGATTACTTCGAATAAAGCGGCTTTTTTCAGCCAATAGCGTTCATTCGACCCGCCTCAGCTCCGCCCTCGCTCCATCTCTTTGTCCATATTTGGAGTAGATGGAGGTAGGCTACCAAGATGGCTACGCACTACGATTTGCTTCATTTTTGCTCTTCAGAAACCTATGGGTGACGTCACGGACACTACGTCCATATTTTATACAGCCTATGTGAGCAACACGTAATCTGCCATCTGATTTCATGCTGCACAAAGCAGGAGTAGTTCTACGTGTTTTCCATGTGACGCTCTTTTCTTTGCAGCTCGGTCGTTGCTGCCCAGTTTTTCCTCACATCACTCATTGTGCTCCAAAGAAAATGACTCAGTATGTTGTTAGAGCAGCTGCTGTAACATCTTCCATTAACTCCTTATAGGCTGGATAAGGTGCTTGGAATACAGTCAGTCATAACTAATAATTAAAGATGGCGAGGTTGTAGCTTTTGTCTTCTGAGGAGAGAGAGTGCACTGTTCATTTTTGACTTTTATTTAATAGCGTTGGGATTTGGGGCTGTTTGTTTAATGGTGTCAGGAACAAATGAGATTCTGCTATTATTCTCAGTTTTAATCAGTTCAGTCACCTGTTGCCGCTGCCAGAGGGCGAATAGCTCTGACTCCTGTATCAGAGTCTGTCTCCTAACTGGAAAATCCTGTCACTGCTCCGAGTGTTTTTGATTTCTGTGAGCAATAACATCTAAAGGTGGGTGGAGAGGGCGAATAAGAAGGGGAGATGGAGAAAGGGAGCTGCAGAGTGGGTCTGTGACATGGAGCCTGTTTACTCTGGCTGGCTGGAGAGCGGAGGGCCAGTCATGCATTATAAAAAGCCGGTGATGAGTTTTGTGCTCAGGGGTTCAGGCGACAAGTTTAAAGATCACAGATCTATTAAGCCGTCGTAGATGAAAAGTGTGTGTATGTTGTGTGTGTATGCACTTTATCATTTGTCTCATTTCTCGGTTGATACAGCACCACCTTGGTCTTGGATATTCAGTGTGAAATGAAATAAGTAATGTTCAGTACTAATGTTGAACATTTGATTCAGATTAAGTTGAAATCAAATTCCCATTAGATATTAAAATAACAGATGTTTGACACATTGCTGCTGTTCCTCTTCCCTTTCAGTGATTAACTTTTAATACATTTACAATGATTTTTTTAATACGTTTTGTCCCCCCCAAGCAGCCACGTCACACAGACTGTAACAGCATTGGATTTGAAACATAGAACAGGTATAATAAAGCTAATGTTGTGAAAGATAGGAAATGTTTATTTCAATTGTATTGTGCAAATAATTATATTTTATGGCCTCGCCAAGGTAGGTCGTGTTTTCAGTTGTGTGTGTTTGTCAGCAGGATGATGGGAAAACTACTGGCCAGATTCTCATGAAACTTGGTGGAAGGGTGTAGAATGGGCCAAAGAACCTATTCAGCTTTAAGTGGATCTGAATCACGCCGTGGATACACAAACTATTTTTTACTTTTGTTAACATTGCGTGACAGGACATTCGGCCTTGGTGGCTTCTCAATGACAGACTCTCGCTGTCGAAGCCAAATTCTTAATCATTGTCCCCTCTTCTGACATTGTTGTTGTCATTCCCTTAAGTTATTCCTGTATTTGTGTGAAAACTTATCCGCTGCCACAGAGTGTTATCTGCAAAGAGGTGCAAGCTAACGACAGTATGCAACCATGTAAACTCCGGCGTCATATTGAAACCAAGCACCAAAGTTTAACGACCAAGCCGCTATGATAAAAAAAATATATATCTAAATGACGTTGATCTGTTTATTATCTGATTTGAGGAATTGCACAAAGAGGCCTTAAATTGAATGCATTCAAAAAGATATTAAAAAACTCTGTTAAAATATGTTAAAAATAGATGCTAAAATGTGTTTAAAAAAGATGTTAAAACATAAAGATGTTCAAATGTGTTTTAAAAATATTAAACATACAGATGTTAAAATGTGTTTAAAAAAAAAGATATTTATCCACACACACAGATAAAGATGATTAAAATGGTTTGGAAATATGTTTAAGAACATACAAACATGTTTAAGATGTTTACAAAACCTTATTTAAGCCTGTGTGGAACATACAAAGCGACAACAATAACAGTAATAATAGTAATAATAAATGGGGGGCTGCATGCTTTTGAGTTCTCTTTAGGGAGGCTCGCTATCCCACACTTTGAAAACCCCTGCGTTAAGTTATTCTTTTCTTTGTATTAAAAGGTGATATATAATATGGTCAAAGCATGTTAGCTGTAAATAACTTCGACTCTGCTCACGTTGCTTCTACATTGACACACCTTGTCTTCCGGGCTCAGTGTGAGGGGCTGGTTGTGCCTCTGCTTCTCATTTACAGGTATATAGTGTAATTTCATTAAAACATCGAGAGCAAATTAAAGCTAATGAATAGAACAGGTTGAATTAAAAAAATACAAATGGAATAGTGAGCGGCAGCAGGTGCACAATGAGCCATTATCTAACACATTGGCAATAAGCCTATTGTGATTGATTTAAATGCTGCTACCAGTCTGGCAGGAGTCAAACAGGTACTTACTTCCACATTAATCATAACTAACATATATAATAAATATCAGTTTTCTTTAGTTAGAATTGCAACCCAAATGACTTCTGATCTAGTCTCAAGCTTTCGTATTGACAGTCATGGAATCATGTGGTCAGGAGGTTTGGAAGAAACTGGGCCTGACGTATCTTAAACTGTATAAAGCTAATAGAGATGTATGGACTCATACTGGCTGCCTTATAGTTACCCATACAGTCAACAGCAGTACGCCTCAGATTTTAAAAGAGCCAGCCCCAAATCAGGTCAGTAAAACTATGCAAGGTTCAAATTCAAATTTTGTTCATACAAATGATTTGTTGCTAATTTAACAGCAAAAGGGAAGCTGGAAAGATATTTTTCATAAAAAGAGAAAAGCTTAGATTTCCTTTTTAAAATCAGGCAGCTGGCGGTGTGGTGTCATATGAGAGTGTGTGTCTGTGTGTAGTTCGGTGAGGTGACTGTCTGAAGGTGTCTGTTTGCGTCCCCGATCGCCGCTCGTGTTTACCTGTTTGAGAGCGCGGGACTGAACAGAGCAATGAGACTTGGGAGGTAAAAGAACAAGTGTTCCATAACTTAATGAATTTCATTTGATTTGATTTTTTTTTTCTTTTTCAAACTATTTCACGCATGGCAAAACACTGTAAATCCATAAACAAACACATAAACAGGCAGAAAAAGATGGATGCATTATGAATAAATCATCTGGGTACTGAAACTCAATATTAACTCTGCGTTGCCTGGAGGTTTGTGAGGGAGCTTACGACAGATCCATCTTGATGTCTGAGGATCTAACTGGGAGGCAAGCGCTTTAGTCGCTGCTTATCTTGGGAGCTTAATTACCAAAACAAATGATGATTGTGGCGATATAGCAGCAATAATTCTTCATTACTGTTACATTCTTCACCCAAGGTTGGACAGAATGTGTTTCTGTCATCATCATCTTCATCATCATTAACACTAGTGGGGAATAAATAAAAGTCAGTTATTCACTTGGTTGATTGGTCAGTTGAACATTTGCTGGGATTTTCAGTCTTTGCCAAGTATATTTAAATCCCCCAGTGGATGATACTTGTTGACTTTGGTCTGGCGCCACCATCAGGTCAGACTGGATTTTTCATTTGAAAAAGTGGCAAGTGGATTTTCATGGCATTTGCTAGAATTTGTCCTGAATAAAGTAATGGTGATTTTTTTTTTTTAATTTTCTGTTGCATCACCATCAAGACAAGATTGCCCATAAAATTTTACAGTCCACATCAAATTATGTAAAATTACCAGGTGGATCATTGTCATAATGACACAGCAACAGGTCATTTACAAAATAAGTTAGTAACTGGAGACAAGGATGTATTTATGCTTTTTAGCCATGATAGGGGCGTGGCTATGGATGTTCATTTGGTCTGTTGATCTGTCAATCCAACACTTTGGTCCACTTTGGTTTTTTAGTAAAATGTCTCAACAGATTCCTATGAAATTTAAAAACTCACCTAGCACCATGATCAGATCAGAATACTTCGGTTTATGACCAAATTTCTGTAAAACTAATTACATTCCCACCGGCTTCACATATACTCTGTGTATAGTGCTAATTGGCAAATGCAAAATTGCTATATAAATTTGGGGAACATTTGCCAGCCTGCCCTGCAAACGTAAATGTCTCCACTCGTCCAGTATGAGAAGAAGTGTTTGGAGGAGGAAGATCCAAGGAGAACGAGGAGGAGGAGGTTGACAGTGACTGAAGATGACAGCTAGTGGCACGAAGACTGTCGGGGCAGCCAGTGTGTCTAAATAACCAGGTGCTGCGATTTAGTTTCTGCCTGGTTAAACAGTGGAATAATTGGTCAAGTTAGCCAGTAATTAGACCGGCTCTGCTACGCTGCGTCTGAGAGCCCAGCGACGGCTCCGCCATGCTAATTGGGCTATTTATACCGAAACACATTGACCAGGCTCACTGGCTTCCCTTCCAATTCGCTTTTCAGCACTTGTTTATTTTTTCAGTGTACTTAGGACACAGTGCTGGACTCGCCTCCCTCCTCCTCCTCCTCCTCCTCCTCCTGAAGCCATTTTTCATTCCAACTTGACTGAACTTCTGTCCTCTGCCCTCTGTCTCTTTGTCCGTCTGTCTGTCTCCCTCCTCTGTTTTTCTCCCTCTGTTGTTTCTCCCCTCCCCTCTCCTCTCCTACAGACACCGGCTCCCTTTCTCCCAGGCTTTCTGTATTGCTAATCAGTGTTTATATGAATGCCAGTGTCTGTGCGCGGGACTGTCTCTTCCTCAGTGTGTGTGTGTGTGTGTGTGTGTGTCGCCGTCCTCTGTGAGTGTGTGGAGATGGATGCACGTCAGTCAGTCAGACCTGCATCCCCCTGGAGTGTGATTAATGGAGCCAGCTGTGAAAACCAGACTGTCTCACACACACACACACACACACACACACAGAGTACAGTCACACTCATATACTCACACACTGAGGAATACTTCGAATGCTCCTCCTTCACAAAAGTCACATTTTCTCCTCGCTGTGTCTCTGGCATTTGTGTGCCAGAAATGAGCTGCTGCTTATGAGAGGCCATCTCCAACTGTAGATCCCACCACTAGCTCGCTCACACCCCCACCCCCCCACCACCCCCTTTGGATGTGATGGTCTCTCTATTCTCTGTCCGTCTGTCGCTCCGTATCTCTGCATCTGTATTCTCTCTGCCGTTTATTATCCCTATATCTCCCCCTTTCTCTCACTCCTCCTTTTTCTCATTCTCTTCTTCTGTTTTATTATCTTTCCTTCTATCTCTCTTCCTCTCTGTCTTTCTGTCCCCTTCAGGCTAACCCTCAAACCTCCATCAGGAGCAAACAAGGCTCCTTGACATTCAATTTCCTGCTTGCCACGCACTTCTCTATTGTATGTGCTTCTCCTTCCTTTCTAGGACTCTTTTTGTGCAGGCTGAATAGGTGGATGGATGTGGCATTGGGCGAATAGGCGGGCAGATGGATGGATGGATTTGGATGGATGAGGAGGGAACTTGGCTGTTTTTTTTTTTTTTTGTGGGGTTGTCAGCTCACTGGCTGAAGCTTTAACAGCAAGGTCACTTTGTGGGGATTTTCAGCATTTCCTTTGAAAACAGTTGACTGAATATGTTGAGGAGCTGTCAGCAATGAAAACAGAGAACAAAGATTATTATCCTCAAGTTGTTTTTTCTGGTGTTATCCCTGATGGTCATAATTGTGCAGAATGTAACAACCAACCGATTAAATAGGTTCATAATTAAAATAAACTGATTGCGGTAATGTCCTGGATAATGTATTGCTCTTACAAATCCCCTATACAACATATATATTGGCAAAACATAAAAACACTTGACTGATTTAAAACATGCAAATGTTTATATGAAGATTTTCTGTTTTGAGGATGGTATTTATTCATAATTAAAATAAGTCTTATTAGAAATTTAAAAAAAAATGTCGCTATATAACTTTAGACATGACATTACATTGTCAGGGAAGAAAATGTAGTAGAATTAAAGTAACATGACATCATCCTGAAATGTTTTACTGTTGGCTTATTACACTTTTGACAGATTGACATTTACAATTTGCATAATTATTAATCATTATCAAGTTATGATTAATGTCACATGTTGCTGAACAAACCTACTACATAGGGTAGTGAAGCAGGGTTGGTTGGTTATACTTTGTAAATTCTCATTTGAAACTTTCCTTTTCATGATCACCTTAACCCTTTAAAGACAGGAGGATGACTTAGAAGCACTGTAGGGTTATGTTAAAGCCGTCAAATATCTCAGCTTTATTTCAACATGAGGAGAAGTTTCTTCCTTTGGTCAGTTTGTTGTGTCAAAAACATGTAGCTCTAAATACTTCAGTACCATGAGTGTAAATATGGAGACCATCGTGATGTCAACAAACGAGTGTGAATCAGAGTTCTAACATATTCAGGACAGTCAATGACCCTTAATTAAACAGAGCACGCTGTAAAATATAGACGTTGAGAAGGCTAAAAATACGGGAATCAGCTACAAAGTATTTTTGAGTGGACTCAACTTCGCAGCCAATTAGTTGTGTCAAAGCTGCTTGAAAATACTTGTACCACCCAGACAAACACAGAATGTGCTAATTTGCTAATCCTTTCTGACGTATATTCAATTAAAAACAGCACAAAGACAATATATTTATTGCTTAATCTGACCTGTATGTATAAATTATAAAATTGTTGATAAAGTTGGCTGAATGTGTTTTATCATGTCAGGAACAGATTTTTAGGTTTGTTTGTTTCTCGCTGATCTCTCGCCCTCTTGTCTTCTCTTCCAAAGTTGCTAAGAACGCAGCTGTGCACCTTTGGCTTTTTTCAGTGAACTGGAATCTTTTCCACACAAATACTTATTGTTTGTTTGTCCATCCAGGAATTAGACATACTCCAAAAGGCCATCATCTAACATTGCTTTTCGTTGCCTCAGGGCCTTGAGCACGACCCTGCGCACTTCAATACTTGAACCATGAAGACTGCAGACTGTGTTATCACAATTCTTTCTGCTTGACTGACTGACACACTGACTGACTGACCAACACACTGACTGACTGACTGTCCGACACACTGACTGTCCGACACACTGACTGACTGACACACTGACTGACTGACCAACCGACACACTGACTGACTGACTGGCTGACTGACCAACTGACACACTGACCGACTGACTGACTGGCTGACTGACCAACTGACACACTGACTGACTGACTGACTGACTGACCAACTGACTGACCGACACACTGACTGACTGACTGACCAACCGACACACCGACAGACTGACAGACTGACTGACTGGCTGACTGACTGACCGACACACTGACTGACTGACACACTGACTGACTGACCGACACACTGACTGACTGACTGACTGACCAACTGACACACTGACTGACTGACTGACTGACACACTGACTGACTGACTGACACACTGACTGACTGACTGACCAACCAACCAACACACTGACTGACTGACTGACTGACTGACTGACCGACTGACTGACCGACACACTGACTGACTGACTGACTGACTGACCAACCAACCAACACATTGACTGACTGACTGACTGACTGACTGACCGACACACTGACTGACTGACCGACCGATCGACCGACACACTGACTGACTGACTGACTGACTGAAAGACTGAATGAGTGACTGACTGACTGACTGACCGTC
Source organism: Centropyge bicolor (assembly GCA_037975185.1). Classification (NCBI taxonomy): domain Eukaryota; kingdom Metazoa; phylum Chordata; class Actinopteri; family Pomacanthidae; genus Centropyge; species Centropyge bicolor. The sequence goes on along the minus strand of JBBMOC010000103.1, from coordinate 14,892 downwards.
CATATTCTAAGCAGTACTGTGGGTAGCTAACTGGTGTTTGATTAGATGGCACAGCAAGCAGGTAAAAATCTGCAAGTCAGTCAATTCAGGCTGACGGAAATTACTTAGTAATTGGTGTGTGTGCGCGTGTATGTGTGTGTGTGTTTGCAGTGAGTCCTGTTGAGAGATAAATGAGTCTGGTTGACATTGTCTGGAACAGGTGGTGAAGTCAGCAGGGAAGACATACAGTACAGACACTTGCACACACACACACATACACACTCAATTTGAGTTCAATGCCGATTTTCTGCCTTGTTTGAGAGCGTAGCCAATCTGATTGGATAAAGGAAGAATAGGTTGTCTCTGAAAAGCCTCCATATTGAGTGGCTGATGTATTGATTACAGAGGCAGAGAACCCACATTAATCATTCACAGCATGTTTGATTGACTGATTTATTGTCTTTTCATGAACATTGCATGCTATTTATTTGCCTCTGTGTGAACCAGTGAGTGTGTTAAAGGAACAGTTCACCCAATAATAAAATCTAATCTGTGTATGTAAGTACTCCTATGTCACACATCATTGCATCTGAAACTATTAAAGCAACAGTATGCAGACCAGCAGTAAAAGCTAATAGCATGAAAAAATGATTTCTCTGTGTATATGTGTGTGTGTTTTCAGGTGAGTGTGGTGCAGGACTCTGTGAACATCTCAGGCCAGAACACAATGAACATGGTGAAGGTTCCTGACTGCAGGCTGGCCGAGGAGCTGGGAGACCTGTGGGAAAACTCCAGGTTCACCGACTGCTCCCTGTGTGTCGCCGGACAGAAGTTCCAGGCACACAAAGCCATCCTGGCAGGTGAGGACATCCTGTAAATCTTTACATCCGACAGAGGTGACAGAATAAGATACTTCATTTATTCAGATAGTAAAACTACTTGGAAATGTGCTGGTAAATTTAAGAGTTTTAACATAGGAAAACTTTCTAAATGTTTCCAAAAAATAGTATTTAGATAACGAAGAAGTTTACAGGTTATAAACTTATAAATAAAATAGAAAATATAATTAAATAAATAAAGGATTCTCGGATCTTATATTTTATATATCAGGGTTCCTCTGGAATATTGGAACATGTTAGACTGAAGAAGGAGCATTGTTCCTTTGTATACTGTATTCCTTCATCTAGAGTGTAAGGTGAAGACCTCAGATTGCTGTCCAACAGTCCAACACCCAGATCATGAAATTACAATTATATGAAATAGAGAAAAGCCGTTCACTCTCATATCTGAGACTCTAGAACCAGTTGCTTGATGAATTATCTAAATTAAAAGCCAATCCAGATTTGCGTTTTCTGCCGATTGACTAATCAAGTAATCGACTAATAGTTTTAAGATTAGTTCACTTCCTAATGTGTGGTGGAGTTTGTCATTATTCTGGGGTTCATTCCACAGAATTAAATTCAGTCTAAATGCTGTTTCAGATGCTTTTCCACTGTGACGCGAATTGAATTCCAGGGGAAAACACTTCATCACGGTTTTAATTTTAATGAATAATTTTGCTTTCCACAGGGATGCTTAAATTTGAATGCATTGACTATTGGTACAAAGTATCAGTTATTGGCACCTGGAGCACCTGGCTGTGCCGGTGTTGGCCTTCATTGAGTCCATATGGACCACGCCCTGTTATCATCACACACACACTCACACACACTCACACACACACTCACACAACCGTGATGCGTGGTGAGCAACTTGTGGCAGATATCGGCACTTTGATGACAGGCAGCATCAGATAGTGAAAAGTTTGAGGAAACTGGTGAACTGTGTGTCTCTGTGGGGGCAAAGAGAAGCTGTTCATTATTGGATTTGTTGAAATGTGTGTGAAAGGAGCCATTTTAATTATGTGCTGCTGTGGTTTGGGGTCTTCCCCTCTTTCTCTCTCACTGTCTCTCTATCTCTCTCTATGTGTGTGTGTGTGTGTGTGTGTGTGTGTGTGTGTGTGTGTGTGTGTGTGTGTGTTTCTCTCTCTCTTTCTCGCCCTCTCTCTCTCTCTCTGTCTCTCTCTCTCTCTCTATGTGTGTGTGTGTCTCTCTCTCTCTCTTTCTCGCCCTCTGTCTCTCTCTCTCTCTCTCTCTCTCTCTGCCTCTCTCTCTCTCACTGTCTCTCTCTCTCTCTCTGTCTCTCTCTCTCTCCCTGCTCTGTCCGGATGGCGACGTCCCTCCTCCTCGTTATTCCCCCTCTTGGCCGTTCCCGTGACAACTCTCCCGGCCGTTAATCGCCGTGGAGACGGACAGAGAGGGATCAAACGAAGGAGGACGAGCATCTCAAATTGGCTCCACACTGGCCATGTGATCTTTATACCACTGGTTCTCTCTCTGTCTCTTACCTTCCCTTTATTTTATTTTCTACATCCTTCCTACCTTTTCTCAGTATTCCCTCTTTCACTTTCATGTTTCCCTGTTTCATTCTCTCTCTTGTCTCTGTCTCTCCTCTCTGTTTTGCTCCTCTTTCACAGTTCCTCTCTCCCGCCTCTCTCTCTCTCTATCTTCTCTGTGTCCCCACACACTTCTATTATTTGTCTTCCTGTCAGTCTTTCCTTCTTTATCTCTTTCTCTCCTGTCAAATTTTGCTCAGTTCCCTTTACTCCCCATTTCTGTTACTGTTCTCGTTCTCTCTCCTCTCCCTCCTTTCACTTTCTATGACCCTCTCTCTCTCTCCCCCTCTCTCTCGCCCTCCCCTTCTCTTTGTTGCTGCAGTATGAGCTCACCAGCACTGAGCTGCACCAGACAGTCTTACTGTAGGTTTGTCCCCATAGTCCTACCTGGCAATTCAAGTTTGGTTTCAGTGCTCCAGGATGCACTCATTAATTCATGACTACACCAACTTTTCTCAGGATTTTTGTCAGTTGCTGACTCTATCTGATATGTGACAAAATGATTGGCACCAACATCCTGTCCCTGTCTCTGATAAGTGACTGTCTTTTGCAAATGCTTTGGCGTGCTGTATAATTGTAGGTAATTGCAAAGAATCCAAGAATGTATAACAAGTCCAGTTGCCTCGTCTTTGATTCTTCACAAACAAACTTTCTCTTCTTAGTTCTCTGTCATGTAGATTTTTTTTCAACTATCCAAACCCTTAAGTTGCCTGGCTGGCTTCTCTCGTCTCCCGTGTAAACACAACAAATTACCTCTTGACAGGAAGCAAAAGATAATAAATATAAAAGTTATTTGTTATGTCTATTTCACTGATCCCTTAAACAGGCCTGACAGATGAAGAGTTAGTTAACCATCCATTCACCGTTTGAGCCCCCCCCCGACACCCACTCCTGTCACATCTATAATTGGATCATGAGATAAAAGGAATTAGGATCTTTCTTACCAAAAAAATCTCTTGACAATTGATTCACCTGAAAAAATGGATGCAAAGTTAACACTGTTTATGTCCAGTCACTCTTTAAAATGAAAGCTTTTGACGTTTTGTGTGTGGCCTGACTTCGGATCTTATTCTGACCATGAGCTTATCTGAGACCCTCTTACAGAAGCTGGATGCTCTGGGACCTGATAGTTACTGAGATGTTTAATTAGTTGATGATTTCAGTGATTACCAAAGCAGCAGGTGCTTGACCTTATATCCACTGCTGCTTTCTCACTCTTAGCTTTTCATTCACTTATGGCCTCGTGCCCACATGTTACTATTATTATCAGTATTTGTGGCTCATGCAGAGTTGATGGATGACACCATGTTTCCAAATGAGTAATTAAATGGGTAGCTAGCTCTGCGGTTAATAACTCATTATTAAGTCCTTAAATTAATTAGCATATCACTGACTTTGACACATACTTAATAATGTGTTAAAACATTTGTTAAATTTTAATCACTAGTTAATTAAGCATTCATTAGTGAACTATAATGTAAAGTGTTACCCAATCAAAGAAAGCGAACCACATCCGAAGAGGGACGACACCGGTTGATATGTGATTCATAGTAAAAGGCCGAACTCCAACCTCTGCGGCGACACATTCTCTCTCTGCTGTTAAACAACCAAGTGGTGGTGGCGTTCAGACACAGACTGAGCTCCATCTGTGAGGTTCAGCCTCAGCCTGCGCCGAAACTAACCGCCATCACGACCGGGATGATGAGAGATAAAGCGCGCCGTGTCGTCGCCTTAAGCGGAACTACAGAGACAAGATGTGGTGATTATTTTAAGCATGCAGAATTATCATACAGCGGCAGTTTCAAGTGCAGCAGAAGTGGGACTGATTTATGTAATTTGAAGTGCTGTGGTTGGATTATACAGTTATCATGGCCGGTCTGTGCTTAAGATTAAACACAGCCTCTCCAGCTGAGTAATAAGGGAGAAAACACACTGACTTTAGAGCAATGCAACCAGTTACTGGTCTTCTCACCTGTGTCATGATGAAGACAAATACTAAAACCATCCATGCCAATTCATCTGTGTTAAAAATGTGCAGCACAGTCTGTTTTTAAACAAATCAATAATATAAAATCTGCGTGGAAATCAAATTATAAAAATACCATTTGCATTGCAAACACTGCGTTTAACTGTTTTCTTTTTACTTTGAAGGACTTAATAACATAATGAGCAGCTCTTTTGCATTTTGTCTCCACTTTACTCCTCATTTTCTGTAAATGGAAGCCTAGTCTGAGCTGTCCTTGCCTCAAGAGGATTTATAATTTGTGCTGAACAGTATCCTCTTACAGCAAGAGACAGAACAAATTCTGGATCTTCATAATATAAAAGCTGGGTGAAAATCACTTCAAACATATCTGCTCTTTTTTTCTTTCTTTTTATTTTCTTAAAAGTGTGTATTTTCTAGTTGAAAATAAGCCTCAGAATCGCTCTATGCTAGCATGATAGAATAGTGTATGTTGAGTGGCGGCAGGTGACCGTGTTATCAAAACAGGAAGACAGAGCTTAATTAAAGCCTAATGTATCGAATAAGCTCCAGTCAAGTGAGTCCGTCAGTATTAAAGTCCAGCTAAACGCACCTCACAGGTCGTCATGAGTCTGTCGGAGCTGCAGTCGACTTCTTCCACATGATGCTTCTACCGCTGTCACTGCTGTCAATCATCCGGCTCGCTCTCCCCCGGCCATGTGGCAGGCTGTTAACGGATATCAGAAACCTCACCATGCATCAACATTACACACAATAACAAACCTCCCTCTCTCTCTCTCTCCCTGTCTTTTGTTTCTGCCTCAGCTCGCTCGCCGGTGTTCGGTGCCATGTTCGAGCACGAGATGGAAGAGAGCAAGAAGGTGAGTGGAGCACTTGACTCTGTTGTTCCTTCTCCCTCAGTGGCGAGTCGAATGTCTAAATTCTAATCTTTCTCTCTGTTGCGTCAGGAAGTGCTCACCTCTCAAATCGTCCCAATGTGTCTGCACATGTTCCTTCATGTCTTGTTGACTGCAGCTCTGTTATCTGGTGTCTTTTAAAGCCACCATGTGTAGAATTTTTATGTGATTTTCTGATCTCTTAAATTATTCTGAAGACACAAGCTGTAGACAAAATGAGACAATACCAGTGGAAATTTTTGCAGGGTGTTGCGACCATGGTATGTTCTGAGCAGTTTTACAGTTGACAAAAACTTGTCAGTGCCCTCTAGTGGACAAACTATGTAATGGCAACACGGTTCCTAAGTTGTGTAAAACATATCTTTGGCATTTCAGCACTGCAGTGTCTTGTTAAGGCTCAGTCTCTCCAACATTTAGAATGACAAAACTCTGCAGTAAAATCCGTTCGTTCCAGTGGAATGGACAAACTAAATCAGTCCGAATTTGGTGAACTTTAACTTGCTCGCATTTGTGCCGTTGACCAATGGCAAGCTGCTTTGACAGCGCTGACCTTTGAGGGAATGGAGAGGCGGAGGATCCAAAATGGAGGATGCCATCGTAGCTAATTAGCTGTGTTGCCCCATCCGCTTTTATTTAACACTGCTCGACTCTCTGAGTATAAACCGCTTCACAAAAAGAGGAATGGTTTGTACACAGTGATGAGGAAAGAGTCGATGCTACAGATCTTTTGAATGTATGTGTGTGAACTTACTGTCCTGTCAGCTGCTGGGGAGGAAATGGTTGAATGAAATGATGTTGTGACTGGCTGGCGTGTTCCCAGCTGATTAGCCTGTTAGCTTGTTAGCTACGGTAGTTTAACTAACGTCCCTCCGACTATAATCGCAAACCTCCTATAACAAATATTTTGTGCTGCTATCTGGTGTGACTGTAACTGACAGTCTGACAGGACAGCCGATATTTCTATGATAAGATAATATTGTCTGGTAATATCTTTCACCCTTGCTTCAGTCGGGTTCTATTTTACACATTGTTAGAGAAAAAAACCTGTTAAAGACAAAAGTTAAATGTTTAAAGAATTTAAATTTAAGTGAAAGTACAAGTTAATTAATCTCCATGCAGTTGATTTTCACCTTATTTCATATTTAATAGAGAATAAGGTAAAACAAAATGAAACTTTTATTATACTGCCCACATGTTCTTTTATAAATAGAATGATTTCAGATGGTAATTTTCTAAACATTAATGTCACGAACTGAAGCATTAAAATGTTTTCTTAACTTTCTTTAAGTAACTAAATGAAGCTACAAGTATATATAACCTATATAAGGGTGCAGCTGATATTATGGTTATATTAAATAGGAATTTATTTGTAATATATTCATATATAGATTTGTGGCTTGTTGGTCTTCTTAGTCTTCCAACACCACATGCAGAGTTAGCATCATTGCTGTTTTTATGTCCTCTCTGATATTTTTGTTTCTGTGTTTCCATGTCTGTGTGTGTGTATGTGTGTGTGTGTGCACGTGTGTGATGCAGCGAGCCCTCGTGCCACACTCGGTTGTGCTCATCTGACGGGGAGGTGGTGAGATTGAACCTTGGTGATTTAGCCGTCATGTCAGCGGAATATTGATGCCCTGCGCGGCTCGAATGGGGAAATTATAAAGCACAGAGCCAGGAAATGCATCTTAATTGCTGTTTAAGTGGGCGTCTTCATCAGAAAGAGGGAGAGACGGTGGGCCGCGTCCCCGTACGATTCAGAGAAAACAGATAGATGGGTTAACACTCCTCTGCAGCAGTCTATAGAGGAGAGACAAATGAGCTCATAAAGAAACACTCTAATAGAGGACTGCTCCGTGAACAGAGGGCAGCTTCTCACACTGTAACTACAGGAGCCATGTCTATTTATGAGACTCTGTTGAAAGCTGCTCAATCCTGAAGGAAGTCCCGGTTTTCCTCATCTGGTGTCCAGTGTGGTTATGTGGTGCTAGGGCTGCACGATTATGGCCAAAATGATAATCACGATTATTTTTTATCAATATTGTAATCACGATTATTAATCACGATTATTCATTATGTTTGGTCAAACATACCTTTTTATTGCACTATCTTTTTTAAACAAACAAGTTTTCAAATTGAAACTTCAAATAATCATAAATCATAAACAATAAACTAAAATTTACCCAAAGACAAAGGGAAAAAATAAATATGCTTTTGCAAAATGCAATTATAAAATGAAATGAAAATGTGTCTTTATAGAGGGTCTTCAGGCTGACTGCGAGGCGGAGGTCGCCTGTTGCCTGGACACATCCGCGATCTCGCGGACACCGGATATCAGCGCACAAAAGTTTGTGCAGAACTTCCTTGTGTCCTGGGAGTCAGTTCAATATATCTGCGATCAGACCAGGGACGTCCTGACGAAAACGAACACAAATTACCGCTTGTGTGTCCCAGCCCGAAAGCTGGTCGCAATTGCGATTTGGAAGCTGGCGACCGGCACTCACGATAACGCCGCCCCCAGCCCCTGACGTAGTCTGTGCTTAGCTCTGGACCAGCAAAGACATGGTGCCTGCTAAGCACAGGTTTTTAGCACCTGGAGCCGGTGCTTACGCGGTGGAAACACGAAGTCAGGCACTGGCTCCGAACTAGCACTAGCGCCAGCGCAGTGGAAAAGAGTCAACAGTAGATGTTGCTCCTTTACGAGGCACTAGCGTCTCCTCACTGTCACTGCCTGCTGCTCCTGACATTGCACTCTCTCACAGTTTAATCATTTGAAGCTGCCGCTGCTGCAGGGTTCGCTCGCTTGCTGTTTAGGCAGCGTAATGATGCGGCCCTAACCTATGGGTCGCCCCCTGGTGGTTGGTGACTATTGGGTTGGGAAAGTGCTTGATTTGACATGCAACAGAGCTCGCTTTTTAAATGTTAAAATCGCCGACGATCATCTTAATTTAATCATGGCAGCCAAAATCGTGATCGTGATTAAAATTCGATTAATTGTGCAGCCCTATGTGGTGCTATGTTGCCTTTTTTATTCCAATCAGCAGAATAAAATCTGTGATGCTCTGTGTTTAGCTCCATCACAGTAAAAGTATTAAAGTACAGGCTGTGAAGAGAAAATCTGTCCATCAAGAGTCTGAGGTTAATATAAACACATGCAGATTCTCTCTATATGTGCTATAGTGAGTGAAGGATTCATGTAATTTGCTTCATGTGCTTAAGCTGCTCACATGTGTTATCTGCACTCCTGTAAAAGGCCGCTGTAGCAGACTGCGTGCTGTAAGCTCCACCCGGCCGCTTCCACACTCTCCCTCCATTATTTCTCCGTGTGTTTATGTTGCTGTCGAGTTGGTCAGAGTTGACACGAACGCACTAAGCTGTTGGTACACCCGGCCTGACCCCGCTAAAACGCCGCCGGTCACCGTGGTGACGATAAAGCACTGTTATAATTGGTTTACTGCTTTGTTCTGCCTCTCGGTGCGAAGGCAGAGGTTCAGGTTACCGTCACTGTGCCGGCCGGTGATAAAGCCTCCTTTGCTGGCTGCAGGCACTGTCAAGGAATGAACGCTCAGGATTAATTTTCAGGAATCAGCTGAAAAGAATTAAATAAATGCGCTAGAATGTAGTTTTGCTGAAACGTGTTCAGACTGTTCAGAAGGTTCTTCAAGTGTTTTTTTTTTTTTTCTTTTTTCTATTATTTGGTACTTGGAACTTGTTTTGTATCACTGCATGGCTGACTGTCCCTGTGTGTGTGCTAAACAAGGTGAGTGAGATTAATTCAGGTAGGTTTTTGGGATATTCACATGAAAAAAAAAAACACTGCGCTGCCGCTGCTGCGCGTGGTTTTGAAGGATTGTCAAAGCGTCTGTCTTTTTCTTCTCTCGCCTTTTATTCCGTTTAAACCCTGTGTGTATTCTCCTCTCCTGTCCTCTCCTCCCGTTCAGAACCGTGTGGAGATAAATGACGTGGAGCCAGATGTCTTCAAAGAGATGATGTGCTTCATCTACACAGGCACGGCCCCCAACCTGGACAAGATGGCTGATGACCTGCTGGCTGCAGCTGACAAGGTACAGAGAGTGGGTGTGTATATGTGTGTGTGTGTGTATGGGTGCACCTGTTACTATGTACATTCACACACGGGCCGGTGTGCATAATAATGTCCTCACAAATGCACCTGAGATCCACCAAAGGCTCCTCAACCCCTGAACACACGCTCTTGTACGATCACATCCAAACAGTCTTTTGTAAGAAAATCTAAACCTTCCTACCTGTGGGAGGTGTCGACATGCAAACACTCAGAATGAATCCTCGTTCTCGTTGTTTGTTCCCGTTTGTGCCGACGCTGTACACTCTCTGTTTCCCATCTATTCCACATTCCAGTCCTCCTCTTTCTTCCAGTTTTGCTCTCACAGTTCTCTGTTGCGTTTGCTTTTTTTTAATCGCATCAAGCCGCTCATGTAGAGCTTTATTGGTGTTTTTCCAACTTTGAGTGACTCACAGCAGGTCCGCTCAGGTGTGTTTTGACTGAAGCTGCCAATTATACACTATTAAATAGATCTGTTAGACTTTTAGGCACAACAGTGGCATAGCTCTGGGGATGGCAGCGTCGCTCCACCACTGAAATATCTCAGTAATTATTGGATGAATGGCTATGAAATTATGATCCTGTGATTTCAGTGATGTTGGTGATGCCCCAACTCTTCTTCTAGTGAAATATCTCAACAGGTTTTGGATGGATTGATATGAAATTTGCTTTTGGAATTTGCTGACTTTTTGCATTGCTGTGTTCTGATGAGTCCACACTTTTGTTTTTCAAAATCATGGATGTTGTGTCGTCTGAGCTAAAGGACCATTCTCATTGTTGTGTGTGTGTGTGTGTGTGTGTGTGTGTGTGTGTGTGTGTGTGTGTGTGTGTGTGTGCGCGCGCGCATGCGCGCGCATGTTTTGCTATAGTTGTTAGGACCAACTCTTGACAAACAACCTTTCTTGTGAGGACATTTTGTCTTGTGAGGACATTTTGCCTGGTCCTCACAAGGATTATACTAGGATGCCTTGGTTTTAGGGTTAAGGTTACAAATACAAAAAGTTTATGGTTTGTGTAAAGGTTTGGGTCAGACATTCAGTTGTGATGGTTAGGGTAAGGGGCTAGGGAATGCATTATGTCAATAGAAGGTCCTCACAAGAATAGCAAAACAAACCTGTGTGTGTGTTCATGACATGGGTAACATGAACATCTGTGACGGCACCATTACTGCTGAAAAGTTTATTATTATGAACATTAAATATCTTGTCTTTGTCCATTCAATTAAATATAGGTTGAAAAGGATTTAAGATAAGATAAACCTTTATTCGTCCCACAGTGGGGAAATTCACTGCAAATTGTTGCATTCTGTTTTTCAGTGAATCAAGAACATCCAAAAGCTGCCACGTAATTCAGAGGCCTTTTTAAATCAGTCAGTGATTTTAATGTTGCCGGCTTGTCTCAGGGAAGAAATATTGATATTACCTCACCTCACTTATAGCCATCGTGCTTGAGTGAACACTGCAAAATTGCAGTTCCAAATTAGTGTTTTCTCTTTATCCAATATTTCAAGCTTGGTGGCAGAGAACACTTTGCTCTGTTTCCTAGACACATGTAAGATGCTTCTGACAAGTCTTATTCAGTGGAAGCTCATTGAATTAACTCTTTTAAATCATCAGTGTTTGTTTCTAAATTGAAAAACTGTGGTGATGTAAAATTCCCTCTCGTCTCTCTCCTTCCTTTACGACTCATCCTGAGGTGTATGTGTATGAAGATGAGATAAGATTATTGTTCCCAGCAATTCTGTAATCAAACTCAGTGAAAATAATTACTTACCTCTCTGGTGATCTCCTGTCCCACCATCACTCCCCCTCAGTCTGCATTACTGTCACTGTTGCTTCTCTTGCCCATATTTTTTTTGTTATTCAATCTAAAGCTTGTTGCCGCCGCGGTGGAGTGGTTCTGTGTTTCCGTATCATTACACAGTGCGACAACAGTTGTCGGTGGCGTCGCCGTTTAAGTAATTTAGTTTACCTGCTGTTTCTCCCCTCTCTCTCTCTCTCTCTCTCTCTCTCTCTCACTCTCTCTCTCTCTTTCTCTCTCACACACACACACACACTCTCTCTCTCTTTCTCTCTCTCTCTCTCTCTCACTCTCATTCTCTCTCTCTCACACTCTCTCTCACTCTCTCTCTCTCTCTCTCTCTCTCTCTCTCTGTCACCGGCAGTATGCTCTGGAGAGGCTGAAGGTGATGTGCGAGGACGCCCTGTGCTCCGGTCTGAGCGTGGAGAACGCCGCAGAGATCCTCATCCTGGCCGACCTGCACAGCGCCGAGCAGCTCAAGACGCAGGCCGTGGACTTCATCAACTAGTGAGTTACACGCCTGCGCTGAGATCATCCATCTCCAGGACTGCTTCCACACTTATGCAAACAGTTTTACACACACACACACATGCTCTCAAACGCGCACACGCGTAGCTTTTCGTCAAAGGAAGTCATTAATTTTCAGTGGGAGCAATTTTTGTCTCCCGAGGAAATTTAATTTAATCCCCAGATCAGACCATTTTGCTGCTGTATCACATTGGGCCATTTAGCAATAAAGCTCAGCTGCTGATGTTAATCATGTTGCAGGCAGTGCTGTTTAGGTAAGATGGGGCCTATTAGCATCAATGACTACTATTTATGTCCATGTAGAGGAGATTGATCCAGTGTTTGAATGCCCAGTTGAAACAAAAAGCTTTCTCTCATCCACCACCAAAATCCATCACCTCCCCTCTGCTTTCGAAATTCTCCGTCTCTGAGCCGAACACATTCTCCATGCCTTTGTTCATTCTTTCTTCTGCCCTTTATTTACAGCTTTACTCCATCTCCTGGCCTTGCTCCTGCATGGTCTCCCTCCCTCCTATCACTCCCATCGCTCCCCTCTCTCCCCTTCCCTCTTCTGTGTTTAAGAGCTCGTGTGTTGCCTAAAGGTGTTCAGTAATGCAGATTTCTGCCCCTAATCCCAGTCATTAATTGTGGTTATGGGCGTTATGACAGTTTAATTTGCGACAGAGTTGTTGTGGTAGTGGGGAAATTGGCCACGGGGGACTCCCCGGCCAGCAAAGCGTTATCAACCCTCCTCCTGCGGACACAATGGACGGCAACAAGAGCAACAAAACAAAAATCAATTTGGAGGACGAATATAGAAAACAGACGACACGGAGGAACCAATAATCCTCCCCCCAGTAGCACCTCAACCTCTTTCCAGACCGGTCTTTACAAGCAGCTTACAGTCATTTAGTTGAGACAATAGGAGTCCTCTTTATCCTGCCTTTGTCTCATTTATTTATCCTCTACAGGGATGGAGCGGAGAGTAAAGCCACCCAAACACTCTTTATCCACTTTGTTTATAGGAAAGAGTTTCCCCACTTTTTTTTGTAGCCAAACATGAATCTTTCAGCTTGAGCAAATTCACAGAATAAATCACGGTAAGTAGTGCAAACGCGACGTGAGTAATGGGAAGGAAGAGTCTTTTAATGCACAAGAAGTAGTGCTTTTCTGGAAGTAGTTTTTTTTTTGTTGATAACAGTGGTGGTTTGCCTTATGATTACCACCGACTGGAGGTCAGAGTTTGGCCTCTTTTTAATTTACCTTCACATGGCTGGTCCTCTCCCTCCCCCGGCCTCCTCCTGTCCCTCTCTGCAGACTTTCATTACGCTCCCTAACCTTCCTGCTTTTTTATTTATCGTTTTTTTTGGTCACTGCTGTCTCACTCTCTCCTCATTCCGTCCGTCCCTCCGTCCGTCCCCTCCTGCTGTGGCTGCTCTCCTCGTGCCCTTTCGCTGGTCTGTTTCCTCAGCCTCAGCACACTGGCCATTACTGTACACAGGGGTTCACTTCCTCCACAGAGGAGAGGGTCAGAGGTCGGCTGGAGGTCTGGAGCTGCTGTGTGGACAGCATATGACCACACACACACACACAAGTGCCAACAGTAGACATGCCAACACACACACACACACACACACGCACACATGCTGTTTATTTACTCACAATGAAACATGAAAAATGTCATTAAAGGCCACGCAGCAGTGTGCGTGATAGTGCAGCCCAGCACCCTGAGGGCGTCAGGGGGGGGTTGAAGACAGCCACAGGGTCTGCTGCTGGAAACTCACATCTGTGGGAGAGGATGACCACAAGTAACACTCATCAGCAATTAATTACAAGATTTATCTAAAATTGTTTTGGCTTCCTGGCCTCCATTAGTTCATTATCGCTGAAGCTCTAAATTCCCACCACAGGGAATCCAAAGAGTTCACAGTGTCTTGAAAAATACTAGTAATTTGAAGAGTGTGATTTTTCATATCGTAATTTTACATGACAAACAAAACAAAAACATAAATTAGGAAACAGTAATTAATGTGTGAAGCTTCTCCTTAATAATCAGCCCAGTTCTTTCTGGTCCCACATCACCTCATGTTCTGTGCATCACCCGACAATAATACTTGCCTTTTTTTTTTTTTTTTTTTTTTTAAAAACAGTGTCCCAACGTTTATGGAATCAGGGTTGACGATGCTACTGTTACTCTGAAGCATGTTACTCCCAGGGGGGTTTGCAAAATAAACCGGAGGGGCTGTGAAGTAATTAACAATACAGAAGAGGTTCAAAACAATCTGCGAAATAAAATTCTCTTCTCACTTTTCTCACACTCTTTTCTTAAACTGTGTGAAGTGCTGCAGTGCTTTATCTCCTCTGGACTCCAAAAACTATTGAGATGAGACAATGTGTGAAGGGAACACTGGTTTTCTGTAGCTGGAGAAGGCTGTATATAGTGTGTGAAGAGGCGTTGCAAGTAGACATGGGCTGTAAAGGGTCACAAGCCCAAACAGTTTGGAGCCAGTGCTGCGAAGTCTATGAATTGATATAATGTGACAAAACTATGACTCAACAGACTTTCTCGTCACATGCCCACATATTTATAAGCCCTGAACATTGCCTTTTATTTGTGTGATGTTATTTCTCTCAAAAAGACCTTTGGGGTTAAATATTTAAAAATATAAAGTAAATAACAGCTCTGCCAGCTGGTATGACAAATCCTTAATGTCTCTGAGCTGCGCTTCACACAGATGGAGTCACATAATCCCGAGCTCTTGAGAAACTTCTTAATTTGTGCACTTATTTTATTTGCTTGTCCATTTAGTTCCTTTCTTTAAACGCTTTCCCCCAGTTTCCTCCACTTTGCGTCTCCTGTCTTTGCTCTCTTGTCTCTCAGTCACGCAGCCGATGTGATGGAGACGTCGGCCTGGAAGTCCATGGTGATCTCTCACCCGCACCTGGTGGCGGAGGCCTACCACTCCCTGGCCTCGGCTCAGTGTCCCTTCCTGGGTCCCCCGAGAAAACGGCTCAAACAGTCCTAGTGGTCCGGAGAGACTCTGCTGTCCTAACCCTGCTGTGTCCTCCTGAACCGGCAACCTCGCTGCTCCTCACTCGCGGTCCTCCTCATCCAGAGACGCCCAAGACTGAAACCCAGGCCGGACACGGCTGAGGGGAGCTGCTCAGACCAGAGAACCACCGGCCTGATGCCACAGAGGAGCCACCACACGTC